>JALGBA010002529.1:0-132260 GCA_023970755.1 Azemiops feae
GTATCTCTTTTGGAACTTGCTTAAGTTTCTGCCTGTTGTTTTTGATTTTATAATACAAAGTATACTCTCCTGAAAAATGGATTTTTTCGCTTTAGGATCACAATATAATAATTGAGACACCATCTGCTATTATTTACTTGGATTATAAATTAGATATTCATAACATTGATTGGGACTTTTGCTGTTTTTATTTTTGTACTTGCTTTTTCCTATTTCTGTTTGGATTTTATATTTTATAAAATTGCAATTCAGCTTTTAAGCTGAAATTTCACTAAAAAAACAAAGAATGGAACCCCACTCACAGCTTAACTATGGATTTACACTAGAAAAAATCTTGGAAACGAAGGAGGAATTAAAAGAACATTTTAGAATGCTTTGGAAAAGGGATGTTCCAGAGTTAAAAACTGAATTTCAACTTGTTGGATATGATACACAACTAGATCTACAACTTAACGATATGGAGGAAACATATTTACAATCTATTGAAGAGGAAGATGCTATATCTTATATGAAAATGACGGAGACTTTGGATGACCAAAGGCAGAATTCAACTAAAACATCTATAATTCTAAAAGCAACAGGAATAGACTTTCAAATACGAGACATTAAAAATGCTGACAACATGAACAAGCAACGAACAATCACCATATTGATTAAGACTGATTACATAGTGCAGACAACATTGGAAAAAAGAGAAGAAGACTATGATTGGATTCAATTGTGGAAAAATGTGTATGGTCAAATACTATGGGAGGAACTAGAGGCCCTATTGTGGAAACCTGCTTGGCACAAAAAGAAAGCTAGAATTAGGTTTAAAAGTGAGTTAAAATTTTATTTGATGGGTAAAAATGGCTTTTAGAGACTTTGACTGAACTAATATGCTTGAGATTTCGAGTTGGATAGAGGTTGGTGAAACATTTAACTATGATTTATAAAAATATTTGATAGAGTACAGGAAATAGAATATAGTTGAGAGATATTAAAATACATATATATATATAATAGGTATATTATAAATCTATTTTAGAAATAATTATTGTTTTATTATTTTAGGCTAAAATGTAAAATGGTTTTAAAATACTTAAAGTTATGTTTATCTATAAAATATGTATGTAAAATAGAATAGGAGATAGAATTTAACAGAGAAGTATAAATTGAATAATTGGAATAATATGTATATCTTAAAAACAATCTATACTATATGGGTACCCGAATTGTATACTATATGTTTATATAAGGCCAAATTGGAATATGTTAATTGTAAGTCAGGTAAGCCTGAAAACGGGTGGAAATATTATCGATATTGTGTGTTTTTTCTATTTTTTTCCCTTTTTTTTCTTGACTGATAAAATAGAGAGGGAATCTTTAAAGAAGTAATTCAAATTGTTTATGTATGATTATATTTTTTACTTTGTTTCATGGAGTGCCCTATCTCCACGATGAGTTCCAAGCACTTGGTTGTAAAACAAAATTTTTTAATAAAACTTGTTATAAAAAAAAAAAAAGTGAAAATGCTACAAGAAGCTAAAGATAGTAGAGGATTTGGACTCCCGGACTGGAGATTATATTATCAAGCAGCTATTTTACCATGGCTTAAAGAATGGATAATGCTGAGAAATAAAAGACTATTGTACCTAGAGGGGCATGACTTACAAATTGGTTGGCATGCCTTCCTATGGTACGGGAAGAATAAAACACCCAGATATTTTCAAAACCATTTTATAAGGAATGTATTTCTTCTAGAATGGGAAAGAATAAAGGAGAAAATTTATATCAAGCTACCTGAATGGCTTTCAACAATGGAAGCTTTTGCTTACCCAAATTTAATTAACTATGACAAAGTCGTGACTTATAAAGATATCTTGGATAACGAAGGAAAATTGAAAGATAGACAAGACTTACAACGACAAGGTATTGATTTAGCATGGTGGCCATATTTGCAAATTCAAACGAGATATGAAAAAGATGTAAAGACAACGGGATTTTATAAAGAACAGACAGAATTTGATCAAATATTGTTAAAAACAGATGAAAACTTGATTAAGAAACTCTATAGATTTCTGCTACATTTAAAGATGGAAGAAGAACAAGTAAAAGAAACAATGATAGTATGGGCAAAAAACTTTGGATATTCTATAGATTTGGAAGACTGGCAAAAATTATGGGATAGAAATATTAAATTGACTAAAGCAGTCTCATATAAAGAAAATTTGTATAAAATGTTTTATAGATGGCATATGACACCAGTAAGATTAGCGAAAAGGTTTAAAAATACTTCAAATAACGGCTGGAAATGTAAACAAAGGCCAGGTACTTACTATCATATCTGGTGGACATGCCCGAAAGCAAAGAGGTTTTGGCTTAAGATACATACATGGTTGGAAAAAATGATTAAAAGAAAGATAGAACTTAAACCAGAACTGTTTTTGTTAGGAATATTAGGACCTAATTATGAGAAGGAGAATGAATATTTAATATTGCATATACTGACAGCAGTGAGAATAGCATTTGCCCAATATTGGAAAAATGAAAACTTACCAACTGAAGAGGTTTTAATTAAGAAAATCTTAGAATGTGCAGAAATGGATAGATTGACTTTAGAGATTAAAGAGAAAGAAGATTCAGTTTACTTTAGAACATGGGATAAATTTTACCAATGGTTAGGAAAACGAACTAGTGAGAAATGAATGTGATATGTTATTTTGAATATATATTAGTAAGAAGAATGATATGCAGTAACTGATAACGTTTATGATTATCGTTTATTACACTTATTACAGTTACTTATTACTATATCAACTATTGTTAACTGAACATATGTACCCGGACAATAATCTGTTTGCTAAAGATTGAACATGTTATTGGGGGATAACCCCAATGTTGACCCCAACCCCCTCCCAACCCCAATCCTGATCCCAACCCCACCCTAAACCTTAATCCCTATCCCGATCCTATTCTATCCCCAACCCTATAAAACTCAATAAAAACTTTTTTTAAAAAAAAAGAAGATTCTGACTTGTCACAAATAAAAAATTATAGACCGATATCGTTATTAAACGTAGATTATAAAATTTTTGGCTCAATAATAGCAGAAAGATTAAAGAAATTTCTGACTGAATTTATACATACAGACCAAAATGGCTTTTTACCTAAAATACAAATAAAAAATAACTTAAGAATGATTCTAGATGTTTTGGAGTACTATGAAACCCACCCAGGGAAACAGATGGCATTAATATTTCTAGATGCACAGAAGGCGTTTGATAATGTAAATTGGCAATTCATGTTCCAGCAACTAGAAGAAATGGACTTTGGAGGAAATTTTATAAACATAATCAAAACAATTTATAACAAACAAACAGCTAAAGTAATTGTAAATGGAGATTTTACAGAAAATTTTAATATTAAAAAAGGCACAAGACAGGGATGTCCACTATCCCCATTACTATTTATATTAACACTGGAAGTATTGAATAGAAACATCAGACAAGATATAGAAATTAAAGGACTGGAGATAAAAGATGAAAAATATAAACTACAAGCATTTGCAGACGACTTGGTTTTTAGAAGAACCGCTTGAAACAAGCGTCAAGCTTATGGAGAAAATAGAAGAATTTGGAGAAATGGCAGGGTTGAAAATAAATAGAGAAAAGACTAAAGTGTTAACTAAAAATCTTACAGAAAAACAAAAACATCAACTAGCAAAAAAAAAAACACCTCCAAATAGTTAAAAAAGTTAAATATTTGGGAATCCATCTAACAGCAAGATGTGCAACAATTAAAGAAGACAACTACGTCAGTTTATTAAAACAAATAAAATTAGATCTGGAAAAGTGGAAAAATCTACAACTTTCAATGCTGGGGAGAATAGCAACAGTGAAAATGAATATCTTACCAAAAATACTTTTTTTATTTCAAACAATACCTATAAGATTGGGAAAAACCTTTTTTGATGAACTAAACACAATAATACTGAAATTTATTTGGCAAGGAAAAAAAGCCAGAATTAGACTGAAAATGTTACAAGAAGCGAAAGAAAATGGAGGACTTGGACTGCTGGACTGGACGTTATATTACCAAGCAACTATATTAACATGGATAAAAGAGTGGATAATGCTTAGAGACAAAAGATTACTATACCTAGAGGGGCATGACCTACAATTGGGATGGCATGCCTTTCTGTGGTATGGGAAGAATAAAATACATAGATATTTTCAAAATCATTATATAAGAAATTAGAATGGGAAAAAATAAAAGCGAAAATTTATATTAAAATACCTGGATGGCTTTCAACAATGGAAGCATTTGCTTACCCAAAACTTGATTAACTACGAGAAAGTTGCGACCTATAAAGATATTTTGGACAATGAAGGGAAATTGAAGTATAGACAAGATTTAGAAGAGCAGGGTATTGATTTATCATGGTGGCCATATTTGCAAATTCAAACGAGATACGAAAAAGATGTTAAAACAACGGGATTTTACAAAGAACAGAAAGAATTTGACCAGATATTGCTGAAAACAAATGAAAAACTGATTAAAAAACTTTACAAATATTTGCTAATGTTGCAGAAAATCACAGGACTCAGACCACGGAATCAAAAGAATTTGGTTTTATTTGCGCAAAGGTTCAGAGCAAAAATCATAACAACCTCTGAACCCCTTCTCATGGAACAACAAGTACATATATACTCTTTTAGGAGCAGCAAAACACGGAAATGTAACTTGTTAGCATTGATTGGTTACTTGAATTACAGCCCCGTTAGCCCCCCTGTTGCTATGCTAAAGTAGCTAAATATCTTGTCCCCCTCTCATGGATCGAGGTCACAGGTGTCTTGCCAAAGCATCTAAGTTTCCGGCAGCACATTTGTGGTTAGCTACCAGCGAGAGCGAGACATAGAAACGAGACATATGTGGTTACCTGTAACAGAGCTTCAAGCTTGACACTCATATGTGACCGACAGATGAACTTGTGGTTTGACATTTTCCACTTCCTTTTTGCTTCTTCTAACTAATACACGCATTTAAGACTCATGTCCTGTTTTATGACCTATGTCTTGTTTTATGTCCTGCCTTACTAAGCTTAAAGATGGAAGAGGAACAAGTAAAAGAAACAATGATAATATGGGCAAAGAACTTTGGACATAATATAGAATTAGAAAAGTGGCAAAGCTTATGGGAAAGAAACTCTAAAATAACGAAAGCGGCAAAATATAAAGAAAACTTATACAAAATGTTTTATAGATGGCATTTAACACCGGTGAGATTAGCAAAAATGTTTAAAAATATGTCTAATAAGTGTTGGAAATGTAAACAAAAAACAGGTACTTACTATCATATCTGGTGGACATGCCCTAAAGCTAAAAGATTTTGGTCAAGAATACACATATGGTTAGAGAAAATGATTAAAAAACATATAGACTTTAAGGCAGAATTGTTTTATTAGGTATAATAGTAGGAAACTATGAGAAATAATGTATATACTTAATTTTACATGTATTAACTGCAGCAATAGTATTTGCTCAATATTGGAAAAATGAAAACCTACCAATGAAGAATTAAGAAAATCTTAGATTGTGCAGAAATGGACAGATTGACATTGAAGATAAAAGAGAAAGAAGTTTCAGTATACTTTAGAACAGTGATGGCGAACCTTTTAGAGACCGAGTGCCCAAACTGCAACCCAAAACCCATTTATTTATCGCTGGGTGCCGGGTGGTCATGGCCGACTGGGTGGGTGTGGCCGCGGTGGTCATGGCCGACTGGGTGGGTGTGGCCGCGGTATGGTGTGGCCACCTCGATGCTTGTGGGGGCCGGGCAGGGTTGGGGGAGATCCAGGGGGTCTCTGGTGGGTGGGGCGGTGGGCAGGAGGCTTGTCCTGCGGGGTGAGGCGAGGCGAGGCAGGGCGGGTGTGCCAATTGCCGCGGGGCAAGGCAAGGCGAGGCAGGGGCCGGAGCAGCTGCTGCCTGACACCATCGGCCCCCCCACACACAGAGGCCAGCGAGTGCGTGGGGGCCGACGGTGTCCGTCAGCAGCCACAGCCTGCAGGCTGTCCTGCATCATGGCGGCCCCATCGGCGTGGGCGGAAACGGCCCCAGGACGGCCGGAAAGGAGCCCTCACCTGGTGCGGGCCCTTTCTACATGGTGGCTCTGACGGGGGCGGCAGCTGCTGCTCCTCCTGCTGCTCTGAGCCCCTTGACCGGCCAACCACACAGGGAAGCAGGAGGCGGCGGCAGTGATCCCTGCATCGCCAAGCCCGGCAGGCAGATCTGGAAGCGAAGCTGTGACCATCCTCGCGCTGGTGGGGGTAGCGGCGGGGGAAGGTGAGCTGTGGCGCACACACACACCCCTCCCCGCTGCCACCCCACATCGTCCCGCACGCACGGCCCGGAGGCGCACACGGGACGATGTGGGGCAGCAGCGGCAAAGGGGAAGCAGGAGGAGGTGGAGGGGCAGCCGGGGGTCTGGAGCCGCCTCGGCTGCTCGCTAGCAGCCCGAGGCTGCGGATTCGCGCACCAGCTGCCCCTCCTGCTTCCCTGCATGGTTGACCGGTCGGAGCAGCAGCAGAAGCCACCCCCGTCAGAGCCGTCGAGTGGATGGGCCCAGGCTGGGCAAGGGCTTCCTTCCGGCTGTCCCGGGGCCGTTTCTACCCACGCCGATGGGGCTGCCATGATGCAGGACAGCCAGCAGGCTGTGGCTGCTGACGGACACCGTCGGCCCCCATGCGCTCGCTGGCCTCTGTGTGCGGAGGCCGATGGTGTCAGGCAGCAGATCCGGAAGCTGATGGGGGTGGTGGCGGCGGGGGAAGGTGGGATCTGGCATGCGCCCACCCTTTGCCGCTGCTGCCCCACATCGTCCCACGTGCGCCTCCGGGCCGTGCGTGCGTGACGAAGTGGGGTGGCAGCGGGGAGGGGTGGGCGTGTGCCACAGCTCACCTTCCCCTGCCGTTGCCCCCACCAGCGCGAGAATGGTCGGCACAGCTTCGCTTCCAGATCTGCTGCCGGCCGGGCTTGGCGATGCAGGGATCACCGCCGCCGCCTCCTGCTTCCCTGTGGTTGGCCGGTCAAGGGGCTCAGAGTAGCAAGAGCAGCCGCCGCCGCACCCGTCAGAGCCACCGTGTAGACAAGGCCCACACCAGGTGAGGGCTCCTTTCCGGCTGTCCCGGGGCCGTTTCTGCCCACGCCGATGGGGCTGCACTGCAGAAGGGAGATGGCGGCTCTGAATCCCCCGCCGGCCGCCCAGCCCCCTGCCCGGCGCCCCTTCTATGCAATCCTACGTGACCGCAGTGTCGATGACAGGTTCGGCCGGTGGGGGGGCGGCTTTCCTCCGCAGAGACGTCCCGGCCATCCCGCCCCCATAGCCAGACCGCCTCGCCTTTCCCCAGCTGGGACCTGATGACCCCCACCCTCATGCCCCCACCCCAGCCGACCCCCCGAGCAGCCCAGCCCGACTAAGACGGAGGGAAGGCGAGGCAGAGAACCGGTTGTTAAATGATTTTAAACCCACCACTGTTCGCTTCCAAAGGCCACTCACTCACTCTCCCGCCAAAACTGCTCCTTTTATAGGTTCCCTCACCCCGCCCAGCTCTCGCAGCTGTTCCCAGACTCCGCATGCGTGGAGAGGGTGAGGGGAGGAGCCCGGCCCTGCGTCCCTCTGTCTGTTGCAATGGCGCGCATGCCCACAGGGACGGCTCTGCATGCCGCCTGTGGCACACGTGCCATAGGTTCGCCACCACGGCTTTAGAACATGAGACAATTTTTATCAATGGCTAGAAAAACAAGTTAGAGAGAAAGGAAAGTGATATGTACTATGTAACATTAAATATGTATTAGTAAGAACGACTATCAGGTGAAGTGAAGATGTAAGAAACATATTAACTAACATATTATGAAAATATAGAAACTAATTATTACTGATTGTTTTTTAAACACATGAATCCAGACAACATGCTGTTTGCTAAATATTAAAGAATGTTATTTTATAAAAATTAATAAAATATATATATATAAAAAACATAAATCACAAAATCATTTTATTTTTTATACAAAAAGTCAATAAGGGGTTTCCAGTCACTGATGAATGTCAATATAGTAATGACATTTCTCTAATCAAAAAGTCAGTCTGGTCATCTCAGCAAGTTCTATGAATTTCACCAACCATTCTTCCACGGTGGGAAATGCTGAATTTATTCATATAATAATCTTGCAGCAGTAATTATATATTGAAATAGAATTCCCGCATCCATCAGTCCCACAAGTAAAAGTTCTGACTTCAATTGAATATTTGTCTTTAAAATCCTATGTATCAAATATTTGAATCCAAATTTTTTAGCTTTTTTATATGCCCACCAAGCATGATAGAATGTCCCTTCATGTCGTTCATCTTTCCAACATACATTTGGCATGACTTTATACATTCTAAATAATTTCTCTGGAATCACATACCAATGATACATCATTTGATAAAAATTCTAAGATCATAACTTAATGTAAATTTCAACCCTTTTGACCACATTTTCCCATTGATCCATCTGCATATTATAACCAAAATTCTTAGTCCACTTTATTATACATTCTTTAACCTGCTCTTCTTCCATTTCAAATTTCAACAAAAGTTTATATATTTTAGCAATTACATGCTCATCTGTACACAATTGCACTTCAAATTCTGTCTTACTTTGCTCCGTAAGTCTTTTCCCATTTACAGTTATCGGAACAATTTAAAATGGATAAAATTTTAAATCTTTCCAATAACTGTAAATGGGAAAAGCACTGGCAACTACATCCTGCTGCCATTAGTTATCTTGATTTAACTTTATATTAGGGTCTATAACAATTCACTGCGGCCAAATTGCTGTGGGACAAGAGTTATACCAATATCGAAGAAATGGTGGAATAGTATCATTAAAGGATACAAAAGGAGGCACAAAATGAAATGTGAATGACAATTAAGATAGTTATTTTAATAATTAAATGGAATTGTTAAATTGTCCCGCAGCAAGTTGGTTGTGGCATGTTGTCCCATTCCGTTATATTCCTGTCATGGCCCCATCGGATCCTGGTTCAGAGCAGGAGTTGGAACTGGGACCATCCGATGGGGATGGCAAATCTCCCTTGGCATGTTTGGAAAGGCCAGGGGCTGAAGATGATGCTGTCCCAGGCCCCTCAGGCATTGGGGGAGGTGGTTGACCAGACGGAGAGCTACCTGCCCTCACAGACACAGGGGAGGATCGGCTGCAGACAGACAGTGGTGCCAAGAGGCAGCAGATCCCCTCTGATGAGGAACAGCTGCCTCCCCACTCAATCCAAGGGCACAGAGAGTAGAGCAGAGGCAAGCTCAAAGGAGGGCTGCGAGGCTGCTCAGGAGGAGGTCGGCCTGCCTGTCCTCATAAGGGTTGACTTAAGGAGAAGCCAGGGGAGTTTGTCAGGAACAATTGTTTGCTTTGGCTTACACTCCCCTGGCTTTGGAAAAACTCAGCCTTGACTCTTGTTTCTGCCTGTGCCTTGCCTTTGCCTTGTGGACTTGCCTGACCCTGTGGAACCACCTTGCCTTTTGGACCTTGACTCTGGACCTTGCCCCATGAGCTTGCACCTTCTCTTTGGACTTCTCTGCCTTTACAAATTGGTTTTGTTTGTTGACTAGCTTTTGTTTGTGGGACTGTGGGTGGCTGCCTTCAGGGCAGTGTGGGGTGGAGCCTTACCGGCTGTTGTAGGGCCGTTTGTTGTGGCAGCTAACAGGGCAATAAAGGACTCCATCAATGCCTGTCTCTGCCTAGGCAACCTGGGTCATAACAATTCCTCTTGGTGATTCTCCAATAATCCTTGGTATGTTGATTATTTGTCTTTGCCTGTTGTTTCTCTTCTGTAAAATGCTTTTTGTGCTGAGATCCATAGAGGTGATTTGGGGCATAGCCTGGGTTTATAACCATTCCATATATAATGTTATTAAAGAATTTTTAAGAGAATAATGATAATACAATTATGATCAGTTTGGGAGAAGAATAAGATTTGCAGAGGGACTTACATAAACCAGGAATTAAAATCGCTAGATTTTTTTGTGTGCATATATGGAGATGGATGTTTGGACCCAAACCTCTGAAGTAGATTCAAAAACAGAGGGATAAAGATATTATTTGGAAATCTGAAGATTGAATTAGCATATATCTGTCAGATCAATTTACTCTCTTTGTTCTATCCCCGAATGTATTGGGCTGGTTTTCAAGAGCAGAACTGTCTACTCTGGGTAAGAGGGTTTTATCTGAAGTAATTGAGCTTGCTGGTCCTTTTCTTTGGAGCTCTTATTCCCACCTTTAGCTAGACCTTTGGCATGAGCTGTGCATTCCAAAAAGCCATCTTCCCTGATTTAATGGCCTGACCTTAAAGATAACAACACAATCACACTTGTTAAATCCTGCTGATCAAAGCTGAAGCACTTCTGCCTTATTTTATAGGGAATGATGAAGGAGGAGGAGCTCCTCTCCAGAACAATATGAATTGTGCTGCAAAGGTCTCAGATCTATGGAAATTGACAGCAAATATTGAGATCAAGGCGGGACAGAGTTGCATCTAGTGGGCTAAAAGGAAATGGCTTCTGGGAGAAATAACTCTTGAGTTTCATTAGATGGGAATTAACTTTATAGTGCTATACAGGGTACTGACACAAGCAACTCCTAGAATGAAGATACGAAACTCCTGGTTTAATTTGAAGGCTTAGAATTATACACATCCACAGGAAGAACAAATTATGGCACATGTGTAATGATGTTATCACACAAAATCCACAACCTATATACTTGTCAGATGTATGACACAAGTAATCATAGCATTTGCAAGATGTTATAACATGCATGTCATCATTTTGACATCATTGTGGTTTGTTACAGTCAACACTGCCTAAAATCAGATATTTTCCACTTCATTCCATTGTTTCAGCTGGGACAGGTTAACTTTTCAGCATTTCAACCTTGAGTCCAGGGCCAGTCTTCATCTGCTGCCCACAGACCTGTTACACACAGTTACTTTCTATGAAGCATCAATGGCATGTATAATAAAAGATAGATGACATTAGCTAAACCAGCCTGAAAAGTGCTAGAGAGGAGCCTGGTTGTCAAGGGAGAGAGAACAAAAACAAGAGACAGTGAGTAAACTGGGATGAGTCACTGATAGAGCTGCTGCAGGGATTTGTGGTGAAAAAAAGCTGTCTTATACTGCAAAATAGCAAAAGGAAGAAGGAGAAAAAAACAGTGCAAGAACTCACCCTTGAATTTGGATCGGATATTGGCCAACTCCTTGTTAATTCGTTTAATTTCAGCCTCTTTACTCTTACCTGGAAATAAGAAGGAATGAAACATGGGGTCTACCCAACTCCATACACAATCATCTGAGTATCTGCATAGTACTGAACGTTTAACTATTATGAGACAAGGAAAAAAAACCGGAGGAGGAAAGCAGTCAGATAAATGCCAACAGATAATGACAAACTGCCACATACGCTTCTTGAATATAATAACAACAACAATAATAACAACAACAATAATAAAGTTGGAAGGGACCTTGGAGGTCATCTAGTCCAACCCCCTGCTCAGGCAGGAAACCCTATACCATTTCAGACAAATGGCTATCCAGTCTCTTCTTTAAAACTTCCAGTGTTGGAGCATTCACATAATAAAAACAGCACGAAACAGCAAAACCTTCCCCAACCTATTGTCCTCTAAATGAGTTGGTCTGTAATTCCAGAATTCCCAGCCAGATACTATTCCCACATATCTGGAAGTACTATCTTAGATGGCTGCCATATACTAAAGCATAGGAGCTACAGGCCAATCAGGGAACTCAGATTTTGGGTCAGAGGAGGCGGCAGTCTGTATTATTGTACTGTTTTTCTTCAGTCAAATGCATTATTCTCAAGCTGCTGCTCAGCAAAAGCTGGTGAAAAGGTATTTAGATGGAGCAAATGATATAGTTTGCTTCTGGTACCAATTCAAGGTGCTGGTGTCTATTTATACATTTACAGATTAGGCCCACAATGTGTGAAGGAATCTTCCCATAGGTTCCAACTCATCTAGTAAGATCATCCTCAAAGGCCCTCCTCCACTGCCCTTCCATGCTGATCTGCAATTAGCAGATGCTCACTGCAGTGATTTCTGCAAATTCTAGTAGTTGCCCCTGGCTATGGATGGCTCCCAGGTAAGTCAGGCCTGGTACCTACTATCCTTCTGGCCCAAGGCAAAGATGCTTTTTCATAATCTGAATTCATGATTATATTCATATCTGAAATGTTACACTTTTTTAACCAGTCTTTAGCTGCTGTCCATACTCTTTTGATTTTATGTTGTACAGGTAGTCCTCGAGGTACAAACCTAATGGAGCCTGCCCATTAGGATCGTAAGTCAAAAAATTCATCAAATGAATCAGACTCAATTTTACAAATTTTTAAAATCAAATTCATTAATTGAATCAAATGGGTTGTTAAATGAACAAAGATCTGACAAAATGATGCTGCCAGTTAACTGAACTGAGAGGCTTTCCCGCAGGCTGCCCATCAGCTGTTTCCAGTGCAGCCAGCTCAGGAACTAAATTGCCTCCAAGCAGAGCTTGCAGCCATTGCAGTTGCTTTTTTAAAAAAACAACTGCTGCTAGTCAGTTGCTTTAAAAAACAAAACAAAAAACCTTGCAGCTAATTAGCTTAAGAGTCTCCAGCCAGGCACCCAGAGGGAGATGGGGAAGGGATTTGCAGAACTCTCGGCTTGCAACAGTAACAGAGATGGAAGGGACCTTGAGGTCATCTTGTCCAGGGCTTTTCAACCTTTTCACAGATTGTACCACTTTTAGGACATGACAATATTCGAGTACCACCAGTGCTTTAGCAAGGTGTCAAAAACTTGATGACTAAAAAAAAGTGGGGGGAATTTTGGGTTTTACTGATTAGATTGATTTGTTATTATAGAAATGGCTAGTTTATACTATTATGGAAAAGTAAAAAGTTGAGGTTCGATGTTAATGCTTCATTCTACTGCAACAGAGGAAGTCGGAAGTCAATGCCTCTTCTTTTTCCCTTCTCCCCCTCATTTTTCTTTCCCTTTTTCCTCCCCACTGTGTCCTACTATTTGCTTTTGTATTTTATTGTATAATCTAATAAAATATTACAAACTGTTAAAAAAAAGGAAAAAAGTACTGGTTTTAATTTCTTCGGTGGCTGTTCCTTTGCTGAATCACTTTCCCTTTGCACTGACGAACGTATGACGAATTTATCCATATTTATTAATATGCACCACTACCTTGCTGGTCAGCTGGCTGGTCGGCCCTTCTTCGTCTCTCCCTCTCCTCTCTTTCTCCACTGCCTGCTGGGCTCTCCTTCCACAGCCTCTGCTCCCTCTCTCTTTTTCTGTCCCCTTCTCTTCCCCCCCTTTTTTTCCTCTCCCTCTCCCGCCAAAACCTCTTCCTTTTATATCCTCTCCTCTCTTCCCCCCTCCTCCTCTTCTCTTCTATGTGTGCTGGAAGCGCCGATCAGCATGTAGCCCCGCGCAGTTGGAGCCGTGCGCACCGATCCTGGGCCCTCAGCAGAGCTCCAGCAACACCGCAGCTGCAGCTGACTCTCCCCTAGACATGTGCGGTGCTGCCACTTCAACTCATCACCACTTCAGCTCATCCCCCCAGCTACACCTGTCTAGGTCGCGTACAACCTGCCAGGTGCCAAAGTACCACCAGTGGTACGCATACCACAGGATGAAAAGCCCTCATCTAAGTCTAACCCACTGCTCTCACAAGAGAGTATTTCTGATAAATGCCTATCCAGTCTCTTAAAAGCTTCCAGTGATGGGGCATCCACAACTTCTGGAGGCAATTTAAATTTAAAACCTACAAACTACAGTAATACTAATCTCCAAAATAAAAGCAAGGAAACAACGTTATAGAATGCTGTGTAGATCCTGGCTAGCATTTCTACAAGCAGTTTGAAGGCAAATGCAAACAAACTTGATCTTTGCAAAGTACTGTACTTACAAACACAATAGTTTGCAAAGTACAGTACTTAAAAAGCAGAGCAGTTCCCAAAGTGCTTGCAAACTGTTTGTTTGCAAGCACTTTGGGAACTGCTCTGCTTTTTAAGTACTGTACTGTATAGTTTGCAAGCACTATAGAGCAACAAAAAATATTTTAAAATACTTACAGAAGCAATTCTACCACTCCAGTCCAGGCAGCAGCAGATCCTCCACCAGAACCAAAAAAACAAAAACAAACTGGCACCAGCTGCAAAAATCACCAGCTCTTGTTTGGCCATGTGACCAGAAACAACAACACCCCTTCCGGCTTCAGGAAATTGCATTCATAACTGAACGGCCCAGGCAAGTCACAGAGTTAAACATGGCCACCGCTGCAGCACTGACTGAATCCAAGTCACATGGCTACAGAGGCCTCTTTTTGGTGACAGTTTTGAATTTCTAATGTAAGTACCCTTTCTGAATAAATTCATTTTTGTGAAAACTCGCTAAATGAATGTTCGTACCTGGGGGATTACCTGTACATTTTAAATCACTTTTTCATGATAATAATTTTAGAGCAGGGGTGTCAAACTTGCAATGTCACGTGACGTGTCGCGACGTATCGTGACTTTTTCTCCATTGCCGGCAATGGGGTGAGCACAGTTTTGGTATGACACATCCGGCCCGTGGGCCGGCAGTTTGACATCCCTGTTTTAGAGTGTAGTAAGCTGCTCTAGGAAAACTGTTAGGAAGGAGGCACATAAGCATAATAAATAAAATGCAGGGGAAAGTCTTAAGTGTGTACACATCCCTAGGGGCTGCTTTTAGTTTAAAATAATTTTTTTCCCACAGTCTGTG
The DNA here is from genome assembly GCA_023970755.1 of Azemiops feae. Lineage (NCBI taxonomy): Eukaryota > Metazoa > Chordata > Lepidosauria > Squamata > Viperidae > Azemiops > Azemiops feae. The sequence continues at coordinate 14,837 of JALGBA010002529.1, forward strand.
TAGTTTCTGAGTCCATATTTCTTCCGAATGAGTCTACTGCTTTGAAAACAAGTTCCTTTTGTGGGTTTAATGTATTTAGGGTCAGTTTCTTCAAAATGTTTTCTATGGTCTTTACGAGTTCATCATACCCTTTGAAAAAACTTTCAGCTAAAGATTGCATCTTGGCAAACATCCGTCGTCCCCCCCCCCCCCCCCCCCCCCCCCCCCCCCCCCGTCAAGCCTCCTCCTCCTCTCTGTAATCCAATATGTTGTTGCTCCATGCAGTAGATAAGGAGAACAGCTTAACACTACAGGTTCCTTGCAGTGAATATTCACTAAAATATAATTCAAATATAAACACTTTCACTATCCAGAAACATGTGCCTTGTTTCCATACGGAAACAACAGAAGTTGACGAAAGCAGCCAAATAAATCAAAGAGAGAAAGCAGAAAAAACAGATAAAGTCCAGCAGGGGGTTGAAATAAATCAGCATTCAGTCAGCCAATTAACATTTAAAGATAGAGAACAAGAACAAAAGTTCAAAAAGTGAAGTTAAAAATCCTAGGCTTGCTTACAAAAATGTTCTGCTGGTAGGAAGAGATGTAGAAAAGACTTTCCGCCTGCTCCCACAGGGAGCTGCAATCCTCAAAATTTCCCCTCCTGGGTGGGTCCACAGCCGTCCACAGCCATCCAAAAGCCATCTTGGGTCATTCCTAACTGCCCCCATTCAAATCCAGGGGGCAGGACTGCCAAAGAACCAGCTCTGGCAGCAAACACAGCAGATTGTGGGCAGGAGAAAAAATTCTGCCTACTCAGCAGTAGCCATCTTGGGGACAACCACTGATCTTATACCAAAACTGCCAACACAGAGTAAACACATCTATATTTAGCAGACCTGGAGAGTAAATGCTCCCAGGTGGTTAAAGGAACATTTGCCCCAACAGGTAGAAGGTGATCCACAATTAAGTCAGCTGAGCTGGATGAGGGCTGAAATAGATTTGCATGCATAAATGCTCCTAGACTGGAGTTGCTTTCTTTATGAGGCATATTGGCTGTTGTTTTTGGTGGGACATGGAGAAAAGAGTGATTCCTCACCCAGGACTTAAGCCATTAAGGAGTAAGAAAGATGACTTTATAGAAAGAGAAAGTTAGCTACTTGATGCAAAGAAATCAACTGCAGAAGGCCACATCTGAACCCCATTTTTAAGTCAAAAAGTACAACTTTAATAAACCCAGATGTCAGTAGGGACTGGTAACAATTCCTTTTCTTTTTCATTTGCAAATTTCATCAATAATAGACCACAAAGTCCTTTGGGTTTTTTTTTAAATGAATGTAGAATAAAATTAAATTGCTAAATTCTACAATGGAAGTAAAGGGCTTTGAGCCATTTGCTTTAAATAGTCCAGCAATGTCTTTTCTGCTGAATTAGGATTGCTATTTCTTCCCTTCCATCTATCAGTTCCCCTTATTTAACACCATGGAACCAACAGGTACAACATGATCCTTTTAACAGTGGGAAAAGCTGTGCATAAAATAACTGAAGGATGCAGATGGGACAGACTATCATTTGACTTGAGAAGATGTTAGTAGAAGTAGTGTATACCTTTTTTTAATGAAAATTATCAGCACTTTTGATCAGTGACGTCATCAAAGTAAACAAACCCACATGTTGATTACGTCACCAGGTCATGGCCCTAAGCGGAAGTGACGTGCCCCAGCCCCCACCCTCCGGATATGACGTACATAGCCCCCCTCCCCGGATGTGATGTGCATAATTCACCCCCCACGTGGTGCAGGACTCACAAGGTCGTAACCCTAGTCGGATATAACATGTTGGCCTAAGCCCATTAAGATAAGCATGAGTAGCCCTAACAGCCCTATTTTCAGATAAGGCGTGTTGAACCTAACCCCATCAAGAAAGATGTGGCAGTCAATCCTCTGGGTACATGATTAGCTTAACCCTAGACTAATTCTATGGACATTCAAAACCAAAAAAAGCTAAGTAAAGTGAATAATTAACAGAGGCCTGTGTTTTTGGGAAACAAGCCCTGCTTTGGGGATCTGTGAAATAAATGCTTTTTATTTCTAATCATTCTAGCCTAATGATGCTTTTAATTTTTGTGGAGTTTTAAAAATCAGTGCCTCAAAAGCTGGGGAAAAAGGAGCCCCTAAAAGGCAGCCAGGGCCTGCATTTAACCCCCTTTTTTTCTAAAAGGTATTTATTTCTAGGCGGTTTTAAAATCATTTCCTCGAATGCAGGGGAAAAAACAAACCACAGCCCTTTTAAAACCTGGTTTTTACCTTTGTAAAAATCTAAAGACACATATTTTGCCAATTGCACCCTCAAATCCCCATGTACACGTAACCGTTCGAAGCACGGCCTTAATAAAATTTATTCTGCCCCCCCTACAGCAAAAGACAAGGAATATTAACAGGAATTAAAATGCTCACAAGAGGCAAGCAGCCAGGTGGCAAGTATGGGTTAAGCCTTGTTCAGGCATGTCAGGACCGCGATTCTGGGGCATGCGTGTTTGTGTCTGCTAGTAAAAAAAAAAAGGGGGGGGTTAGGCCTTGTTCGGGACATGTCCGGGCATGTCATACCCCCCGTGATTCTGGGCATGCGCAATGCTCAAGGGCGTGTCATTGCAAGGGGCAGGGGTGTTTGTGCGGGCAGGCCTGAACAGCTAGCGATTTAATTCCAGCAGTCTTTTGAAGATGGCAACCTCTGATTCCAAAGCTGTTTTTAAAACAACAGCAAAAGCTAACGTCGCACGCTCTGACACAAGGCCCCAGCCGGCAGAATGCAACAAAATATGTTGCAGGAGTTATGATAAAGAAATTTTTTTATTCAGACCCGTTTTGCACGGCTGTAGCATGGTGTGTTGTAACTTTAACAATGAGGTGCAGAGTACTTACCGGACAGCCTGTGAAATGGTGAATGATGCTACATTATCTCCCAGCAATGGTAAGTAAATATGTTTTTATTTATGATAATGTAAATGCTGCTGGAGCGGATAGCACACTAACAGGATGTGCTTTATATTTTGCAGACTCCGAATTAATAACACCTAGACAGCAAACACTTCAAGACACCCTGATTTATATTCCTGTGGTAATCGCCGCGGTCACAAAGCTTCTGCAGATTTTTCTGATCTAGACTATAACCGGGGTTCTGAGCTATCCCAGAGACCACGCTATCTACCCTGTGAGTTAAAGAGCTGCAATTTGTGTAAAGACTGGTTTGCTTGTGACTGCGGACATGATTTGTGGGGTACAGGCGGGTCAACGTATTGTAAAATAGCGTGTTATGGTCCTTTATCTTCTGATTCTGATAGTGGTGATGAGGGATATTTTTCTGATGGTGGAGCCATGCCCCCTCTGAACTCTGTATAACCAATAAAAGACTGTGTTAACGTCAACGCTTGACCATTTGTCAGTGGTCTTTCAGTATAATGCATGAAAAGCTTCTAAGCCGTATTTATTATACACCAGGATGTGTAGGGAGTTATGGAGGTGTGAATACCCTTTTTCAGGAAGCTAGAAAACATGATAAAAACCTGACCATGAAGCAAGTCAAGACGTGGCTGTCAGGGCAAGACGCTTATACGCTTCATAAGCCTGCAAGAATTAATTTTCCTAGAAATAAAACAGTAGTGTCTGGCTTAGATCATCAATGGCAGGCTGACCTCATAGATGTCTCCAAATTTTCTAAGGAGAACCATGGGAAAAAGTACATCTTAGCAGTTATCGATGTGTTATCTAAATATGCCTGGGCCTCCCCTTTATCTGATAAATCAGGGAGGGAAGTTACATCCGCCTTCCAGAATATCTTTGAAACAGGACGTGCACCCCGAAAAATACAGACAGATGCAGGTAAAGAGTTCTTGAATATTCCGCTGAAGAAACTTTTAGCACGTTATGGCATTCATCATTTTGTCACTCATAGTGAAACTAAAGCAGCCATTATAGAGAGGTTTAATAGAACCCTAAAAAACAAACTCTGGAGATATTTCACAGCTAGAAATACCCATCGGTATGTGGACATTTTGGCAGATACTCTTCAGGGGTACAATAATACTTACCATCGTAGTATCGGGACTGCTCCTAACACCGTATATTTGTCTAACGAAAGGGATGTGTGGATGAGGCTTTATGGGGTAGCTTTAAAAAGTAAAAGAAAGGAAAAATGTCTTAAGATGGGAGATCATGTCAGGGTATCCAGACTGAAGGGTACGTTTGAAAAGGGCTATCAGCAAACCTATATGGATGAGATATTCATCGTCAAAGAACTGGAGACAAGGGGGGAAAGAGTGGTGTATAGATTAAATGATTACACAGGTGACCCTGTAAAGGGGGCTTTTTACTTTGAGGAGCTCCAAAAGGTTCCTGCTGACCAACAGCGCATATACAGAATAGAGAAAATTATCCAAAAAAGAGGGCGGGGGAGACACAGAGAGTTTCTAGTCAAATGGACTGGATGGCCAGAGAAGTTCAACAGTTGGGTTAAGGAGGCTGAAGTACAACATCTTTGATATGGCGGAATTTTACATCACCCTTCCCAGCAATGCATCAGCAGCAATTTTCCCCAAAAACAGAAATTCTAATTTTACTATTCAATTAGCGAGATGGTTGGATCTTCCAGGGTCATGGGAAGTAGGGCTAGCAGAGATACAGTCCGCATAGTTGGCACACATTAACTCCTCCTGGATATTTTGAAATTGCTAATGAGAGAAAGAGTTGGAATTTTTCTTTGAGAAGCGGGTACTATAGCAGCATCCAACAACTGTTAGAAAATATGAACAAGCTTATATCAAATGCCAAGGACGGACCTGAGACAACCCTACATTATGATTCAGTGGGTCGAAAAATTAATCTTAAAGGAGATGAACTGCATACCATTCTAGTTAGCGGAGAACTTGGACATCTGTTAGGTATGTTCCCAGGATTCAGCACCTTATATGTTTACACAGACATTGTAGAGCTCCAGATAGTGGGGGATTTCTATGTGCCATTACTGCGCTGTGTGCCTGTGCAAGGGCAAGACAATGATTTCATCACAATGACCTATGACCATCCACATTATGTACCGGTCAGCAAACATCACATCGATACCATTACTATAGAAATCAAAACCGACCAGGACAAAAACGTGCATTTTTATCACGGGAAGGTGATTGTCAAGCTTCATTTTAGGCCTCGGAAAAGTGAAGGATGGTTGTAATCAAGGAGCACGGGAGCCCTCAAGACTACGTGGCTTACTACAGGGCACAAGCCAGTGGTGGCCTTCCAGGCTTCCGAGGAGCCCCCATTATGTACGGGACAGGTTTAGGGGGTCTGTTCCGTGGGCTTTTTTTGAAAAGCAATGCCTTTTTTGAGGCGAGGATTAGAAATCATTAAACCGCATGTGAAATCTGCTGCCAAAAACATTGCCAGAGATGTTGCGGGTCATCTTGTATCCCGTGTTGTTGAGAGGGGGCAGGATGGATCAGGGTTGTTCATAGCCAGGAAGAATTACGCATTGGGCCCGCCTATTCCGTTTAAAAAGAGAAGACTTGTGAAAAAGCCCCGTCATACCAAGAGGAGACGTGCGCAGAAGAGGAAGCCCTGTGACAAGGAAGACATATTCTAATACAATATGTCATTTATTCATTCTGCTTCAGAGGAATGTGTTAAATCAGAACTGGATCTTTTTCAACTGGCGCCTACACAGACCAGTATTGAAAACAGTACCTATGTCGAGATCCCTCCTTTATCAGCACTAACACCCAACGCTCCCCTGGAATTTTTATCACGGGGCATGGTGAGCATTACACGGATTTAAACAACACCCTGCTGTATGTGAGTTGCAATATTGTAAAGGCTGACGGGGCGGATATTGATGATGGGGCAAGGGTGGCCCTGACCAACTACCCCATAGCATCACTGTTTAACCAGCTGGATGTTACCTTGGGAGATCGGCTCATTACACAGATCCATCATTGCTATTCTTATCAGGCCGTGATTGAACTGATTCTGAACTTTGGTGGTGATGCGCTGGGTACCCAATTTACAGCTGGGGGGGGTTTACAAAGATGATTCGGACCTCATGGAGAGTACTCTACTGACAGCCGCTGGGAGCTCCAGTTTCAAAGCGAGAGCAAGACACACGGCCGGTAGTCGTAAATGGGATCTGATAGGGCCTCTGCATAGCGATCTGTTTTTTCAAGACAGACTGCTAATTAACGGCGTTGATGTGAAAGTCAAACTCACAAGAAGCAGAAATGAATTTTGCGTGATGAAGGATGGCAATGAGAATTACAAAGTGCAACTCCTGACGGCTTCTCTCTTTGTAAAACGTGTAAAAGTAGCCCCGGGAGTGCGCCTTGGCCATGCAGAAGGTTTGCTCACCTCCAATGCCAAATACCCCATTGATCGAGTGGGGATGAAGGTTTACAGCATTCCTGCAGGTAGTCTTGTGTGTAATCAGGAAAATCTATTTCTGGGGCAGCTACCTAAACAATTAGTGATTGGGTTTGTGGACAATGCATCTTTTAGTGGGGATTATGAAAGAAACCCGTTCAATTTTCAACACTGCAATGTCAATTTTTGCGCCCTGCATTGTGATGGCGAGCAGATCCCCACAAAGCCTCTTCAGCCTGATTATGAGCACGGTCTTTTTGTGAGAGAGTACATGCAGATGGTGCAAGCCACAGGCAAAGGCATGAAAGACAGGCCGCTGTTAATCAGCCGGGAAGAGTTTAACCGAGGGTATACTTTGTATTGTTTTGACTTGAGTCCTGATCAGGGGTGCTCTGAGCACTATTCTTTGATCAGGAACGGTAACCTCAGAGCCGAAATTAGATTTGCACAACCCCTCCCCAACACCGTCAACATGATTCTCTATGCAATCTTTGAAAACCTTATTGAAATAAGTCACACAAGGAATGTGCTTTTTGATTATATGTGAGTATGGACACACTGCAGCTCCTCCACTTGTTCTCTGGAAATACTGCCTTTCTAGGGGTCTACCCTTGTGACCTGCTACCCCAGAGACAAATCTCCAAAAGACCTTTTGGATTAATTGTAAATACCCACCCTCACACTCTGCCTGGTGAACACTGGCTGGCCCTCTACTTCCCATCTCCCGGATATGGCGAATTTTTTGATTCTTATGGAAGACCGCCGGATAGCCCTGACTTTCCTGGCTCCATAGTGATGTTTTTAGAGCAGCAAGCTGAGAAGTACACATTTCACCAACGTCAACTGCAACACCCCAGCGCTGTGACCTGCGGGCAACACTGCATTTTTTCTACTGAACCGGACTAAAGGAGTGGACTATGAAAATATTTTAAAGATGTACTCCAATGCCGATATTAAAAATGATCAAATGGTAAAGCTGTTTGTAAAAACTATAAAGGTGGGGAGGGGGCTTGGAACCTGTAACTGTCACCAGTGCATGCAGACATGCCTGCCTTACTGTAAAATTAAGAAAAAGACTTAAACGTTTTTACTTGTTTCACTGTGTTTTTATTCATTTTACAAATTGAGCCAGTCACCAAACCTGAACCTACTTCTAGGATTTAATGTCCAAGGGCTAGAGGGGGTACCGGTAAACAGAGGCTTCTGAGTCCCAAAAGGGGCTGTCATAACAGAGACGGGGCTAGTAGCAGTTTCATCCTTAACAACCAGAGAATCTTTCAACTTTTCTATTTGCTCTTTAACAGCTGTAGACCCCAACACAGAGGTTGGAACATTCACCTCAGCCATAGCATTCATAAAGTCATCCCAGCCTTTAGGTTTCCGCTTCTCAGTAGGGGCTCGGTGTTGCGAGGCTCCTTTCACCAAGTCTAAAATATTAGTACCAGGAATAGGGACCCCTTTGTATAAAAAGGTACCGCGATCATCCCAGGTTGAGACGTCCTGATGCTGTTTCATTTTGTTCAGCAAAAGTTCCGCATTTTTCCTGTAACGGGTGCTCACACCCCTTAGGATCTCATCCATCCCTGTGTCCTGCGGAGATGGCTGTGGCGGCTGTTCTGGTAATGTTGGAAGTGGCCGAGGCTCTTCCGGTGGATAAATGAGATTCAGTCTGTCCTTTTCAGACTCATTTTGCCTGGTCAGTCTTAGATACCTCTGCAGTGCAGAATTGTAGAGCTTAATCTTGTCATCCTCACACAAATCAGCTCTCTGAAGAATGGTACACATCTCATCATCCAACCGATTAGTGGCTATAGCCCCCATAGTAGGCGGCCTGCCCTGTAGTTGCTCCATCTGATGACGCGACACCAGATACATTTTCTCGGCATGGTCCATGGTTTATCCAGCTAACAGGCTAGTTAACAGTGGAATAGCTGTCCCTAGTAAGGGACCGATAAAACCACCCGACTGAAGTATGATCTGCTTCTTCTTTTTGAGTGAGACCTTTCTATCACTCAACTTTTTAATGACACCTTTCTTTCTCTTTAGAGACCGGAATTGTGAAGGTTTCAGAGGAAGGTTTCTTTTTAGGGTGTTCAGAGCTATTTCTGCTATTGCCCCCACCAGGTCATTATTAGCATTGCATAAGATGGCTTTTCTCTGTCTTGGTCCGGCCTTTACTAAGATTTTTAAAAGCCCCCAATTTCTACGTACCCTCTCTGACATCTTAAATGAACTAGTGCTAAGGTAACTGGGCTACTGCTTTTTACACTTCTTTTTCATTGTGTAAACAGTAGGCCAATCATGTGGGAAGAGGCCTGTTCTCAACCTGTAGGATTCTGGAGTGGTGGCTGCCAAATCTACCAAAAGGTACCCGTGTGGTTTGCGAGTGGCATCTTGGAATACTTCTAAAAAATACTTTGTGTTAGTGGGGTACATCTGCCTGGCCAGTGTGACAATTTGCATCTGATCACGGGGGCTGCTGAATAAAACCAAATATTTGGAATTCAGAGCTATTGTTCTCATTTTCTTACCTTGAAAAAACAGGTTTTGTAGTATGAGAATAATGCTCAGGTTTCTGTGATGAACGTACTGTGTAAAAGCCTTCTCTATTTGATCGCTGTCACCGGCCGATGCCATGAGATCATCTATCACGGCTAGAGTGATTTGATTTGGCGGAAACAAAACATCATCTTCAAAAGAAGACGGAAGTCCCTCCATAAACTTAATATAAGGGAATTTATTTATTTATTTATTTTTTAAATATATTTTATTAGATTTTTATAGGGGTAAAAGGGTTACATCAGAGTGCTTAGGAACCACCGTGGAGGTGGGTATATTGAACATCCCAAAAAAAGCAAAACAATCACAAATATATAGCCCAAATCAATTCATTTAAAATTCCCTCTCTAATTCCCTCATTTAGTCTTGCATATTCAAATTAATACATTTCTATATAAGCTTCAAACAATCCTATCAAATATCACTCACATTTCAATTCTAAAGATCCAGGTCCTGTTTTTAAGCTTTACTAACTTACAATTACCATATTCCAATTGGCCTTAGATAGACATATTATTAACACTTCGGGTGTCCTTTTTTTTTTTACATAGTAATTATATCTGGTATATTATTCCCGCAGTAATATTCTTATATTTTCTTCATTAATACCATTTCTTCTCTTGTCACCCATCCCTCTTATTCTCCTTCTATTTCAAAATAATTATCTTATTTAGAGTAAAAATATCAAACCAACAAATAGATTTCTATCTAATTTAAGTATATATTCTATCAATTCATCTATATCTATGAAAATCTTTTTAAACCAGTAAATAAAGTTTACCTCTCCAGTAATTATCATATCTAAAACAAAGTATTGTTACAAAGGGTATCCTCTTAGAAATTTCACGTGCTCCATTAGTTATTAACTCAGTCAAAAAATCAAAGCCTTTTTAAACCCATTAAATAAAACTTTAAAATACATTTTTAAATCTAACTCTAGGTTTCTTTCTGTGCCATAACGGTTTCCATAATAAAATTCCTGCATCATCAAACCACAATATTAAAAGGTCCATATTCTTTAACGCTTCAAATTGGTCAAAGTTCTCTTTCCTTTCTTCTAGTAGCCTTTGGATGGTAAAAGCCGTTTTATTCCATGTTATATTTGCCAGTTGTTTATCCACCTTATCACAATTTTCAATAACTTGTATCTGAGTGTCAGTCTCTGTTGATGTTAATGCTTCAGACATCTCCGTTAAAGTTATTCTTTGATCGTCAGGCTTCTCCATAGATTGCGTTTGGAGTTGTATAAAGTTAATTTGTTCTTTGGTTTCCACAGTTTCTCTCAGTGTAGTTTCATAGTTGAGTTGTTGACGTGGTTCCTCTTTAGATTGTACATATTGTTCACTAATCTCTTTGGCGCCAATCTGCTTCTTCTGCGCTGTCTTTCGGTCTATAATTTGATCTGTCAAAGTTTGAAAGTAAGAGTTCATATCCTCTGTGGCTTCCAGAATTTTTTCCAATATGAGCTCATAGTCCAGCTGTGTGTTAGGTTCCATATCAGTAGTAGAAAGATTTTTTAATCTTTTAGAGAAGGCTCTATTTCGTAGAAATCAAACAAATGTTCACCTCCAATTTTCAATAGACCAGATCACCACACAGCTGTTTCAGTTATCTTATGCTTATCATCTTTTGAAGGTCAAAGCCATCCCCAGCCATAAAAAAATATACAATTGCAGTACCACTTTTCGTCACAAGATGTCCTCAGCAGACCATAAAATCTTTTTTTTCTTTCCAAATTAATAGATTTTTTATTTTTCGTGTTGAAAAAGATGAAGAAAGGCCTCTCCAAAGTAATAGATGCGTAGTTATAACAATAATAATCAAGAATAAAATGTTTTCAGGTCCCCTCAGTATTCCAAAATTTAAATAGTCCATAAAAATTAACTGGTTTTTTTTTTTCTTCCCAAAGCTGTTTTTCCCGAATGCCCAAACGCTGCTCCCTCACAGCAGGGAAGTAATTCAAGCACAAAAGCTTTTGACAGGAGAGTGATTAGGGAAAGAAGGGGTAGGAAAGGTCTCACCCGGGTTCTCCACGGGGGTTCTTTACGCTTAGTTGTTCTTCTGGCTTTCAGCTGGTGCGGCGAAGTGATCGTCCATTTTGCTGGCCGATCTTTCCTCCGACGGCCCTAAGGAGATAGCTCGAACTAAGGAGAGCTGCCGCCCTTCCCCAGTCAAGCAGGGGCCTCCTCAAGCGGTGGTCGCCTCTACGGGGTGACTTTCGACCCGGTTAAGGGTCTACCGGCGGAGGGAAAGCAGTCGGTAGGAGAGACGGCTCTCTCCGTGCGACTGCGCGTGCCGTAATCCGAAACCGGAAGCCCTAATATAAGGGAATTTATTAAGCAGTTCTTTGTACAGAGGTTGCCAACAGCTATAGAACCATACAATATTTTGAGGCATTTGAGACAACGCAACATCGCCATGTTCTAACATTTGTTTGATAAAAAAAGATTTGCCAGAATTGGACGGCCCGCTTATAATACAGGAGAAAGGGTGTACAAATTGTGCAATATTTTCCACCATCCTTAATAGCCGTAAGGCAGCGTACAGTAATCCTCACTCTTTAATAACCTTTTATTATACACTACTTTTAGAGTTTTTTAGAGGACCCGTGTTTCTAGGGTCCACTGTTTCTTAACCCTAACAATCCCCAACTGTTCTACTCTGATCTCTTTTTTTCTCTCTGCACCAGACAGACAATAATCATCTACCAAATCTTTCAAGCTGTCAAAATTAACCTTATTGCTATTACCACAGTTTAGCGTGATTCCCTTCACCTTTAGCACCGCTTTACCGTTGGACAAAGCATAAGCATACGTTTTGGGACCGGCCGCAACAAACTCTGTTATCGTAGTGTTTGGTGGAATCTCACTTGTCAGCTGTCCTAAATAATCACCCAAAGGAGGTGTCCACGCCCCCTCTCTACTTACAAAAATGACTGAATCGGTGTCATGGTACAGGCACCTATCGCCCAGCCCATCCAGTAGCCTATATAATTCCAGCCGTGCATAAGCCGTTGTAAAGCTGGCAATGAATACATTAGTGCATGTGGATTTGGTGGGGTGGTTCTTGGCTGTTTTCCATGTCACAACGGCTGTCTCTGTATCCACAAACTCACATGAGGAAACATCGTAATATGGCACAAAAAGATATTTGAATAAATCCTCAGGGTTTGTCACCATGGATGTGGTCAAGTGATTGGTGCTCTGGCCAAACTTGCCCCACAGCGAATTTAAAAAGAGTTTGGCAATCTGTCTTTTAGCAGGATTTACTTCAATGTGGTCACGTCGTAAGCGGACACCTTCCAACTTTTCATAATCCTGAATATATTGCTCTTTATCCTGTTCTGTTTTGCACCAGTCAGGGTAACCACTGGCCTCCTGTTTCTGTCTGAGATGCGTGTTCATATAACCTGAAAATAGCTCATTTGATGTTCTTTCAAAATGCCAGATCTCACAGATTTCAACAATTCTGTAACCCTTTTCTTTTTTATATATATATATTTTATTGGATTTTTATAGGGGGTGGGAAGGTTACATCAAGGTGCTTAGGAAACAACGTGGAGATGGGTACATCAAACATCCAAAAGAAAAATCATAAATATATAGCTCAAATTAATTCATTATAAGTTCCCTCTCTATTTCCCTCATATAATATTACATATTCAAATTAATACATTTCTAAATAGAATTCAAGCAATCCTATCAAACATCAATCACGTTTCAGTTATAAAGATCCAAATCCTGTTTTTAGGCTTTACTAATTTACAGTTACCATATTCCAATTAGCCTTAAATAAACATATTATTAACACTTCGGGTATCCCTCATTTCCCTTTTCCCTAACATAATAATTATATCTAAAATGAATATATTATTCCCACAATAACATTCTTATATTTTATTCATTAATACCATTTCTTCTCTTGTCACCAATCCCTCTTATTCTCCTTCCATTACAAAATAATTATCTTATTTGAAATAAAAATATCAGTCCAAAAGATACATTTCTATCTGTTTTAAATATATATTCTATCAATCAATCTATATCTATAAAAAGTCTTTTTAACCCAGTAGGTAAAGTTTACCCCTTCAGATAATTATCATATCTGAAACAAAATATTATTACAAAGGATATCCTCTTACAGAATTCACGTACTCTGTTAGTTATTGAATCAGTCAAAATCTCTAAAGCCTTTTTAACCCATTGAATGAAATTTTAAAACACATTTTTAAATCTAACTCTAGGTTTCTTTCTGTGCCACACCGGTTTCCATAGTAAGGTTCCTACAAATCCCAATATTTGAAAAAAGGTATTTCTCAGCACTTCAGATTGGTCAAAGTTCTCTTCCCTTTCTTCTAGTGGCCTTTGAATGGTGTAGGCAGTTTTATTCCATGTTGTAATTACTAGTTGATTATCCACGTTATCACAATTTTCAGTAACTTGTATCTGGGTGTCAGTCTCTATTGGTTTTGACAATTCAGGCATCTCAGTTAAAGTTATTCTTTGATCATCAAGCTTCTCCATAAATTGTATATGGGGTTGTGTAAAGTTGATTTGTTCAATGGTTTCCACAATTTCTCCCGGTATAAGTTCATGTTTGAGTTGTAAGTATGGTTTCTCTTTAGGTTGTATATGTTGCTCAAAGGCCTCTTTGGAGCCACTCTGCTCCCTCTCCACTGTTCTTCGGCCTATAACTTGATCCGTCAAAATTTGAGAGTAAGATTTCGTGTACTCCGTAGATGCCAAGATTTTTTCCAGTATAAGCTCATAATCAAGCTGTGGGCAAGATTCCTCCATCTCAGTGGTGAAAGGATCTTTTAATCTTTTAGTGAAGGCTATATTTAGTAAAAGTCAACAAATATTCACCTCCAATTCCTAGTAGACAAAATCACCACCCAGCTGTTTCAAGTTATCTTTACCCTTATCATCCTTTGAAGGTCAAAGCCATCCTCCAGCAAAAAAAATATACAGTTGCAGTAACACTTTTCGTCACAAGATGTCCTCAGTAGGCTATAAAGTCTTTCTTTCCAAGTTAATAGATTTTTTGTTTTTCACATTAAACAAATAAAAAAGAAAGTCCTCTCCAGGATAGTAAATAGCGTAGTTATAATAGTAATGATCAAAAGTAGAAATATTTTCAGGGTCCCTCAGTATTCCAAGAGTTGAATAGTCAATAAAAAATTAGCTGTTTTATTTTTTTCAGTTCCCAAAGCTGGTTTTCCCACAGTGTCAAAACGCTGCTCTCTCACAGCAGGGAAGTAATTCAAATTCAAAAGCTTTTTACAGGAGAGTAATTAGGGAAAGAGGGGGAAGGAAAGGTCTCACCCGGATTCTCCACGGGGTTCTTTGTGCTTAGCTGTTCTTCTGGCTTTCGGCTGGCGCTGCGAAATGATCGTCCATTTTACTGGGCGATCTTTTCTCCGACGGCCCTAAGGAGCTGGCTCGGACCGAGGAAGGAGCTGCCGCCCTTCCCCCGTCGACGAGGGCCTCAACGGTGGTCACCCCTCCAGGGCGACTTTTTGACCCGATTAAGGGTCTACCGGCGGAGGGAAAAACAGCCGATGGAGAGACGAGGCTCTCCATGCGACTGCGTCTGCGGCGATCCGGAACCGGAAGCCTGTAACCCTTTTCTAAAGCTACATTCAATTCAACAGTACACCATGTCCCAGTCAGAGCTCTTTCCTCATCACTGTGTTTACAGGGGGTGGTTTGCAGTTTTTCTGTGCAGGTTGCGCACAAACTAAACATTAATTTGCCCCCTGATTTGTGGGGTAGGACTGGGAAATAGAGATTCCTTGGCGGGTACACTTTGACTTTGGCTACCCCAAAATATTGCTTTATGTCCCCAAAGTTTTGATATATGATTTGTGGATGACCAATTGGGTACTCCTTGGTCTTATTCACAAAAGGGTACAAACTGGTGAAATCGTAGTATAAGATTTGTTCACCAGTTTTTGGTTTGTAGTACAGGCATGTAGCATTTGTTCTTCCACCAAAAAAAGCATCTCGAGGATTCAAAGGAGTTGGAAGCTTATTCTCAACTAGAAACTGCTTCAAAGAGGTGTCATCCTCCACCATGGCCCTCCATTCGTGTTCCCAGATGCAGCGCACAGCATAACCCTGGTCCCTGAGGTACTCTTCTTTAATCTTAGTACGGTTGTGCAGGCTACCATATGTTGAATCAAGTAATTTGTTGAAGTCTTTTTCAGAGTAGCAGACAGGGCACCCATGAAAAAAACAACTGTGAAATTCAAAAGCTGTGGGAGTTCCATTTATGACAGCAAACCCATCCAAAAAATATTTGCCTACTTGCTTTTCACCCCCCTTCAGAGCATGCTGAATATTGAGTTTCTCAGTGTGCTCTATATGCAACAACCATTGAATCGCTGGAGCTGAATACCTTTTCTGTGTCTTGTGATAACTGTCCAAAGGAGCTAATGCAATGGTATTGCTCTTCAAATACATGAACAGGTACTGTGCCATGCAGACAGATGCCAATGTGATATATTGGAAGGGGTCAATGCATCGAATCTCTATCTCCTCAACGATATCCCCCCTGACCCCCCTGAGACACTCACGCTCAGTCATTTTCATCACCTGTTCCCTAAACCGAATACAGGCCTCTCTTAATATATCTACATCTTGTCTGCAATAGTAAGCCAGAGCCTTCTTTAGTTTAAACACAGTACCTGTATTAGCAGCGTGCCACTTCATGAATTCTTCTCTCTCCCCGGGCATCATGGTTTCAGGGCTGTAATACTTGGTTTCAGGGAGTGGTCCCACGTAGTCTTGATTGGTCATTGTATTGAACAAGTGGGGGAAATATCCTTTGCTGCCTTGAAACCCCATAGCTTTGGGTAATTTGCTTAATTTAAGGGGCAAAAATGAGAGGCTATCAATAAACTGAATCTTATAATCCGGAAGGGTGATACACAGCAGTTTCCCCCCGACTTATAAGTTGAACCCTAACCTTTTCACAGATCAGCTGCCTCAGTACTAGGTACCCGTCATAACCTTTGGAGTTGTGAGCTATAAAAGTACATCCTTTAAACACATGATTTATAAATTTCTTTACAAACTGCTCCAGGCATCTAACTCCATAACAATCCCACCTTACAACATCTTTATCATACCCATCCTTCAACATATCCCTGGCGCAGGCATAATTAGGTATATGGGTGCCTGTCTCGACAGCATTCAAAATCATAAATGATGTATCTTTCGCCAATTCGCGGTCGGCCCAACGATTTTAGAAAGCATAAATGCCCTTCCAAGCTTTCAACCTTCTCAGAGCACTGTCCACACTTGGTTTCCTTGCACTTTTTGTGGGGGTTAACGACATAAACCCCACACGTTTCACAATATTCTTTATTCTTACAGTCAACTTTTCCCTCCATAGCGAGTTGTGTGTGTCTTTCAAGACACACCTTAGACCGGCAAAGCTCTTTGCACCTACAGCAGTGCGTCTTCTCCTCCTCTACCTGCTGACGACTAAATTTGTGGTGGTAGGGTGTGTGGCAGAATTTACAGAAATAGCGTTCACCCAGGAAGCCCTTGATATTTTTGATGCCATAGTAATACTTGTCGTGTAACAATATAAACACTATTTTTTCTTGCTGGGGACTACCTGTGACAAAAAACCTCCACCCGTCCTGCATATAAAACAAGATCTTTATAGTGACCCTTAAAGCTTCTTCAAAGAGGTGTATCTGAGAAAAGTCAATCCTGTTTTCTGTGGAAACACCCAGTCTGCTGTGAAGTTCCCTGGCCCTGGTAATAATTTCTTGATTTCTAACATCCACACCAATCAGCCAGAGCAAACAGCTAGCAAAACACAGAAATTCACCTCCCACATTGAAATCTACTAGGTGTTGTCTTTTTCTCTCCAGCACTCTGGTGAGCAGCACAGTGTTTAACTTCCTAAGCCCTCCCCCCTCCTTGTTCTTCATGACGGTAACCACTAATTGTAAATTACCCCCCCACACACAATATCTCTGCCTTACTTTGAAGCAGATTTTCAACACTGGTCAGAAAATCATCAGCATTTAAATCATTCACACGCCTCCTAAGAGAAAAGAGAGGATGATTTAACCCCTCTGCATCCAACCGGAGTTGAACAAAATTGTTTGGGCCTATGTCCCTAGCAACATTATTCAAAAGAGTCTGTATCGCATTATGAATAGCCTCTATAGCATCTACAAAAGACTGGATTCGGTCAAGATTAACAAATATATATCGATGATAGTATTCCACAGCCCTGAAATTTCGGATAGGCTTCTCCCATGCCTGCACCATATCCAGATAAACATCGTTCATATTCTGAGAGTTTGCAGAGTTAGGGGCTTGTAGCTTGTAGCTCCCCTTCTGGTTGAGATACAGGCATAGAATCACAACTATCACTGTCTGCTGGGGATGCGGGAAGTCCACCTCCATGCATTTTTGCTTTTTTGTAGGCCAGCTCTGGTTAAACAAACAAACAAAGGCTATCACCAACATTCCTAATAATGTAATACCAACCCCCCCCCTTTTAGTTTCTAAAAAATAATACTAATGGTTTTGTAGTTGGATAAAATGCTAGATATTATACCTCCTAACAGCATTTGTGTTGTGTGGCTTGTGGAAGGCTGAGGGCTCATGTCATGCTGGGTCCCTTGGTGCTCTGTGGGGATTGTGAGATCCACGAATGGCTGATCGTCCTCCCATTCTGAAGGAAAAGAAAAATCCCAATGGTCAGAATTGTTGCAGAAATGTTTATAAGAATCTAAATGTATGAAAGTATGAAAGACAAATACCTTCATAGACCCTCAAACATTCTGAGTCTGTCAATTGGTGCTCTGTGGGAATTGTGAGATCCGCGAATGGCTGATCTTCCTCCCATTCTGAAGGAAAAGAAAAATCCCAACGGTCAGAATTGTTGCAGAAATGTTTATAAGAATCTAAATGTATGAAAGTATGAAAGACAAATACCTTCATATACCCTCAAACATTCTGAGTCTGTCAATTCAATCTAGTGAAAGAAAACAATCAATCAATCAAACAAGCAAGCAGACAAGAATGTTATAAACTCCATTTTGCATCTAAGTGTTTCAAAAATTAGGCATAAAACTACTTACAATAGTAGCGTCCATTCTGAAAAAGGGTCTTCTTAGCAGATCAAATGTCTCCGGAGGTATGGGTATGCCAGAAACCAGCAAACGTGACTGGTCCAGTATGGACCCTACTTTTATACACGCTGGTGATGTCACAAATTAATCACATCAGAGGAGGTGTGTTCTTCACACCTTTTGCAAAACTGGCCAGCCCCGCCTCATCAGGAAAACCCAATTGAATAATATCACATGAGCTTTGATTAAATTGTGTTTAACATCTGACAAGGTTAAACAGGGGGTCAGCAAAAGAAAAAAACATAATACATCTTTCATGTGATTTGTAAAGCACATTTTATTATAAATTTCATAGCGTTAACAGTTTCTTGTAATTAATTTCTGTTACATTCTGGCATATGAACCTCTTCAGAGACAATGGCAATTCATCTTCAATCTTTGACATTAATGACAGTGGTTTACTGTTCTTCTCGATACGCTGTATGAATGTCTTGAGCTCACCAAGGGAATCCCGGGTGAAATATAAGTTATTCATTTTGTCAGAAATACTGATGATGATCCAGAGAACATGAGGCATAGAAAGTCTAAAGCATAAGCTGTTAATAAGCTCTGTTTCACTGATACTATCCACATGATCTTCATCTGCTTGTAGACATCCCATTAAAAAATGGTGTAATATTTTAATGATACACGCTTTCAGAATCTGAGGCATGCTGACATTTTGAGACTCCACCGTTTCTAAAACAGGATATAAGGTAGAATTAGGCTAGCTGTTTCAACTAATCAAAATACTGTTTTCTTAATTTTTTTTTTTTATATTTACTTACCATTTGTTTTTTTGCAGAACCTGCAATAACAAGGTTTTATAACTTCGTTCTCTTTAATGAAGCCATATAGCTCAGGTCCTTTTCTTATTCTACGCCCACGCTTGGGAGGTTTGGGGGTCAAATTTACGTCAAACAAATCTCCATCAGTATTTGCCATCTTCAAAAGACTGCTGGAATTAAATCACTAGCTGTTCAGGCCTGCCTGCACAAACACCCCTGCCCCTTGCAATGACACGCCCTTGAGCATTGCGCATGCCCAGAATCACGGGGGTATGACATGCCCCGAACAAGGCCTAACCCCCCCTTTTTTTTTACTAGCAGACACAAACACGCATGCCCCAGACATGCCTGAACAAGGCTTAACCCATACTTGCCACCTGGCTGCTTGCCTCTTGTGAGCATTTTAATTTCTGTTAATATTCCTTGTCTTTTGCTGTAGGGGGGGCAGAATAAATTTTATTAAGGCCGTGCTTCGAACGGTTACGTGTACATAGGGATTTGAGGGTGCAATTGGCAAAATATGTGTCTTTAGATTTTTACAAAGGTAAAAACCAGGTTTTAAAAGGGCTGTGGTTTGTTTTTCCCCCTGCATTCGAGGAAATGATTTTAAAACCGCCTAGAAATAAATACCTTTTAGAAAAAAAGGGGGTTAAATGCAGGCCCTGGCTGCCTTTTAGGGGCTCCTTTTCCCCCAGCTTTTGAGGCACTGATTTTTAAAACTCCACAAAAATTAAAAGCATCATTAGGCTAGAATGATTAGAAATAAAAAGCATTTATTTCACAGATCCCCAAAGCAGGGCTTGTTTCCCAAAAACACAGGCCTCTGTTAATTATTCACTTTACTTAGCTTTTTTTGGTTTTGAATGTCCATAGAATTAGTCTAGGGTTAAGCTAATCATGTACCCAGAGGATTGACTGCCACATCTTTCTTGATGGGGTTAGGTTCAACACGCCTTATCTGAAAATAGGGCTGTTAGGGCTACTCATGCTTATCTTGATGGGCTTAGGCCAACACGTTATATCCGACTAGGGTTACGACCTTGTGAGTCCTGCACCACGTGGGGGGTAGATTATGCACATCACATCCGGGGAGGAGGGCTATGTACGTCATATCCGGAGGGTGGGGGCTGGGGCACATCTCTTCCGCTTAGGGCCATGACCTGGTGACGTAATCAACATGTGGGTTTGTTTACTTTGATGACGTCACTGATCAAAAGTGCTGATAATTTTCATTAAAAAAAGGTATACACTACTTCTACTGATGTTAAGTCCCAAATTTCTTTGGAAGAGAAAAAGAATAATAAAAATAAATAAATCAAGAAAGCAGATCCATCTGACTCTAAGTGTGAAACAGCATAATAGTACACTTAACAGAATAGATTGGAAGGGACCTTGGAAGTCTTCTAGTCCAATCCCCTGCTCAAGCAGGAAACCCTATAACAAGGGTGTCAAACTGCCGGCCCACGGGCCGGTTGCATCATGCGGAGGCCACACCCACCCCAGCTCCGGCAATGCGAAAAAAGTCACAATACATTGCAACACGTCACGTGTTTGACACCCGTGCCCTATAATATTTCAGACAAATGGTTGTCCAATCTCTTCTTAAAAACCTTCAGTGATGCCTCTTTGGGTGTCTCCTAAGGAAGCTTTTATCAGAAAAGAAATGGTGGCGAAGCCGGATTGGTGGACCTATGGTAAAATAATATCTTTTAATCTTGGTGATCCTATCCTCAAGCCTAAGGAAGAGCTAGAATCAGAAGGACATGTCTGCTATTGGTTTACATATTTACAATTGAAAGTTTTAAATTAGACAAGAGTTATGGTTTGACTGTGTTAAAAATGAATTGAAAATCCTACTGTGTGGTAGTGATGAACATATTATTGCTAAGGTCTATAAAACATTATTGAATTTGAATTTGGAAAGTGAATATGTAAAACATTGTATGATTCAGTGGGCAAGGAACTTTGGATATAATCTAAAGCTTGAACAATGGGAGAATATGTGGAGGAAAGGTTTAAAATGTACACTAAATTACAATTTAAAATAATTTTTTGTAAGATGATGTATAGTTGGTATTTAACGCCAGATAAGTTATCAAGAATGTATAAATGTACTTCAAATGAATGTTGGAAATGCAAATGTAAAGGGACTTTTTATCATTTGTGGTGGACATGTGATAAAGCAAAGAAATATTGGAGTAGGATTCATATTCTAATACAGAAGATTCTTAAAGTGAATATAAAGATAAAACCAGAAACTTTTCTTTTGGGTTTAATGGAAAAAGAGTTTGAAAAAAAAAATGGAATTTTGATGTTATGTATGCTGACGGCAGCAAGTTTACTTTATGCACAAAAATGGAAGGACACTTTGATCCCCACAATGGATGAATGGCTGCAAAAGTTGATGGAGTTAGCAGAGACGGTTATATTGACTGCTTTGATAAAAGAAAAAAAACATAATTACTTTTGTTTCTACTTGGAAACCGCTTCTGGACTTTGTACTTGAGGTGGAAAAATATGAAACTTTGATTTTGGGTTTTACCGATTAGATAATTTGCTGATACAGAAATGGCTAGTTTATACTATTATGTAAAAGTAAAATGTTGAGGTTTGATACTATCTTATTCTACCGCACCAAAGGGAGTCAGAAGTCAATGCCTTTTGTTTTTTTCTCTTCTTTTCTACACTCTTCCCTTCCCTTTTCCCTCCCCTTTTTTCCTATTATTTGTTTTTGTATTTTTGTATGCTATATTATAAACTAATAAAAAGGACAATTTATGAGAAAAAACCTCCAGTAATGGAGCACCCACAACTTCTGAAGGCAAGCCGTTCCACTGGTTTTTTGTTCTGTCAGGAAATTTCTCCTTAGATCTAGGTTGCTTTTCTCCTTGATTAGTTTCCATCCATTACTTCTTGTCCTGTCTTCAGATGCTTTGGAGAATAGGCTGACCCCCTCTTCTTTGTGGCAGCCCCTTAGATATTGGAACACTGCTATCCTGTTACCCCACGTCCTTCTTTTCACTAGTGTCATGGCTGCAAATTGCCTTGAATAGCAACTCCTGCTTACAGCTAGACATCTAGCAACGGTGGGAGGGATGCAGGGAGGTAAAAGGTGTGTGTGTGTGTGTTAAAGGAATGCCAAGAATGCCGGCTCAAAGCCTGGGACAATGCCAGCCTCCCAAGGTCGTCTGCTGGGGATGTCTGCCAGAAGGAAGAGCCTGTTCCCCAAACAAAAAGGAATGCAAGTGATTGGACAGGGAATAACAACTATGGGCAGGCCAAGGGAGAATAAGAAAATTAATTATGCTTTTTGCATGCAAAAATATCAGAGCTGGCTTTACTTTTCTTCTGTAACCATTTAAGCTCCAGTAAAGTGTATTCTTGGTTAAACAATAGCCCAGGAGTCTTTCTTTGCTAAGAATGGGACAGTTGATAACTAGACTAGACATACTGTCAACGCTGCAACGATTTTGGCTGAAGCCATTTCCGCTTCGTTTTCGGTTGCCACAGTAATGGGAGGGGGGATGAGTGTGTTTAAGGTTAAACAATAAATTGTCCCGTGGGAATCAAGGTCATTGCTGCCTGGGTTTTGGCGGGCTGAGCTTTCCGTTAGAAAGCCCGCCAAAGTAGTTTATTGGGGAATGTGATTTATGACATAGTGCTGGGGTGGGAAGTTTAACTTTGTAACATTGTAACCTTTGGGAGGGAACTCCAGTCTTAGTTTCACTTTTGACCATGCCGATACTTTGTATGTTCTTTAAGGAAACCTCTTGCCTTGGAGTTCTGTTTTTACTGGTCTCATCTATCGGAACCATGACATTAAACCAAGACTCCAAATTTTTTTAAAACTTGGGGTCCTGAGCCCCAGTCGCCTACTCAACCTTTGGGAGGATGACAAAGAGAAGACATCAAGATGGAGAAGAAGGGGGAGTTGACCACTGGCCTCGGCGCGACGGCGGCTGATGGAGTGCAGGCAACAGCCCAGGCGGAGAGTGCAGCCCCTGCAGCTGGAGCGAGACCAAAAGCCCGGGCGATCCCATCGGAGAGGGTGATGCAGCAGGAAGGAGCATTGACCCTCGGACGGATTTATACTGCTCTGCCGTGGAGAAGCACCTTTAAGGCTGCTGAGGCCGAATTCCCATTGATTTCATCCCACGGCTCTCGTTCACCTGTGCTGAGAAAGGCAAAGCGGCCGGCCGGGTGGGATGAATCTGGGGAATGGAGGTACCTGACTGCCATCCACAGTCATTCCGTCGAACGCCTGAGGGAGAAATTTGACCGACGCGAGATGGGGGAAGTGGAACTGATTGCCCGCCAGGTGATCTCCAGTGGACGGGGCGACAGGCGTTCCCTAACCCTTCCACCTCCACAACGAAGCCCCAGTACCCTAGCGATGGCTCGTGCTGCCTCCCCGCTGTCTAGACCAGCCTTAACGTCAAGCCCAGTGTGCTGGCGGAGCCCTGACCAATATCGACACCCAGCCAGCCCGGGGCCCTAGCCAAGGGATTTCCAAGAATGGGCCCTTCCGTGACCCCAGCGCCAGCGGCCAGGCATACAGCAAGCTTCCTGGAGGCAGCAACCTGTGGACCCGCCCCCTATTAAGCCCACGTTTGATGGGGATCCCGAGAAGCTGTCTTTCTTCCTGAACCAGGTGTGGGCTCACCTGAATTGTTATGCACATGCTTACCCAGACGGGGCCGGAATGGTTGATGCCGTGGCAGCGAACTTGGAAGGGGAAGCAGCCGAGTGGGTGACTGGCCTACACGACGAGCAGGCACCAGAGCTGTGGGATATTAATCTGTTTATGGGCGAACTGAGGGCCAGATTTGAAGACAAATCCCAAGCCCTGCAAGCTGAAAAGGACATCCATAACCTGAAGCAGAGGGGCCGACCAGCGAAAGAATATGTGAGGGAATTCCAAAAGGTGGCAGGATGAATCAGGCAGTGGCCTGAACGATCACTGATTCACCACTTCACGGCTTAGACTATGAATTATTCCAAGTGTGCACCTACAGGGGGATCCCTGACCAACTCCGCAAATGGTACCGCCTAACTATAACAGACATTGAGCTGGACCGCCACCAAGGGCCCACAGCGTCAGGATCCAGACCAAGGCAAGCCCCAGATAGACGTCAAGTGCCTCAATGCCCCCCACCTGCCACAGCCTCTGGTTTCCCTAGAGCGCCTATCGGACCTCCAATCAAATGCTTCTGATGTGGGCAACTTGGACACCGAGCAGCTGATTGTCCAGTTCCATTTCCTCCAACCAAGAGCGTGCCTACTGCTTCTACAAAACCCAAGAGAAAACCTTGGCCAGTGCAGGATAAGTCAAATTGGGCCAGCCAGGAGCAAGCCACACAAGTTACTTCTCCTACCCAGGGGAAACGTGAGACCCCGGCTGAGCGCTTACCTACGCCTGCTCCTTATGACAGTGACGACGAAGGAGAAGACGACCCGATGGTGAGTCAGCCTGTCCCACCTTTTGCCTTCTCTGCAAAGCTCTTAGTCCCTAAGACAGGAGGCCAGATGGATTTACATGTGTTAATTGACTCAGGCTGCACCCAATGCCTGATCAACCTCCCCACGGTGCTCAAACTGGGCATTCGTGCCAAATTGTTGCCCATACCTATGAGGTTTGAGCAAGCAGATGGATCCTTTATAGGAGGGGCTCCTGCCACCCACCTAACTGAACCAGTACGCCTAGAGGTGAGGGAGAATTGGGAACTCATCTGTTTCATAGTGGTCCCAAAAATGACTGAGGCAGTAATCTTGGGATTAGTCTGGCTTGATAAGTGGCGGCCTATGATCTGGTGGGAAAACGGAGTGAGAACTTTAAGATTGGCGACAGGACCCTTACCTCCTACCCCTGCCAGCAGCACAAGTGAAAGACAGGGGCAGTCCCTCGAGACCCTAAAATCCGTCGCAGACTCTTTACCTGGGATGCAGCTCATCCCAAGTGAATATCGAGACTTAGCTGAGGCATTCAGCGAGGCGGAATGTGACATCCTTCCTCCCCACCAAACGACTGACTGCGCTATTGAGATTTTGCCAGGAGCCAAACTTCCCAAGCCAAAAATGTACTCGATGACCCCCCCCCCGGGAATTGAAAGAGCTGAGAGAGTACATTGATAAGAACTTAGCCAGATGATTCATTCAGCCAGCAAAATCCCGTGTAGCTTCCCCTGTGCTTTTTAAAGAGAAGATGGGTTGCTGAGGCTGTGCATGGATTTTAAAGGGTTAAACGCTGTCAGCGTGGAGAATATGTACCCCCTCCCTTTAATGAAAGTTATGTTGGCCCATTTAGCAAAAGGAAAGGTTTTTACCAAATTAGACCTAAGAGAGGCGTACTATCGAGAGTAAAAGGAGACGAGTGGAAGACGGCTTTTAACAGCCCCCTGGGAAGCTTCCAGTTCAAAGTTATGCCTTTTGGTCTTCAGGGGGCCCCTGCAGTATTCATGCAATTGATCAATCAAGTACTGCATGATCACCTGTACAAAGGGGTTCCAGTCTACCTTGATGACATCCTCATTTTACATGGCAGAGCATGTAAAATTAGTGCATGAAGTTACTCAAAAAACTGCTAAACGCCAAGCTTTACGCTAAACTCTCAAAATGTGAGTTCCAGCAAACGCGTCTAGACTACTTAGGATAGACAATTTCCAGTGAAGGGGTGGAGATGGATCCAGCCAAAGTAAAAGCTGTAATAGAATGGCAACCCCCACGAACCCGCAAACAACTTCAAAGTTTTTTGGGATTCGCAAATTTCTACCGGCAATTCATCCTCTCTTTTGCTGAGATAGCTTTGCCAATTACTGAACTATTAAACCCTGGGAAAAACGGGGGGAAGCCACGACCTTGTCAGCCCCTGCCATGGTCTATATGCCAAACTGCTTTTGAGAACTTAAAAAGACTGTTTGCGGCCGAAACTGTTCTCGAACACCCCAACCCTGACGAGCAATTCATCATCCAAGCCAACGCTAGTGATGTAGCTGTGGGAGCAGTCCTTTTGCAAAGAAACCAAAAGGGAGACTTACAACCCTGCGCCTACACCTCCAAGAAATTAACAGACACTGAGCAAAGGTGGGCTGTTTGGGAGAAGAAAGCTTTTGCGGTGAGGTGGGCCCTACTAACTTGGCGTCATTTCCTCGAGGGGGGCAAGGTGCCTTTTGAAGTATGGACTGATCATAAAAATTTAGAGGCTTTAAAAACCCCACGTAAATTGTCTCCCAAACAAGTTCGTTGGGCGCAGTATTTTAACCGTTTCAATTTTACACTAAAGTATATCCCAGGGGGAAAAAATTTCTTGGCTGACACTTTGTCCAGAATGCCCCAGTATAAATGTTATGGTTCTGAAGGAAGATGCTTTTCAAAGAATCCTGAGGCATTGTTTACCTTTAAGAGTCTTTATTTTGCAACATAGCTTCGGTACGTACAAAGCGGATGCCAGAATCTGAATTTCCCTGGCTTGCGTTTATCTTATCTTGCTAAACTCCTCCCTTACTTTACAGTCATGAGTCACCTCTTCCAATTAGGCTGGAGGCCAAAGATTCACTTCCGTTCCTTTCCCCGCGCTTTCTTCATAAATCTCCTCCTTTTCTATGTCATCTGAGTTAACTCTAAAAATACCAGACAGTGCTGCATATCTTGTCAAAGCAATAATATCCCATATTAACAGCGTTGACATCCGCCCCCCCTTACAAAAAGGACAGATCCTGTAATGTAAACAAAAGCATATATTAATGACTAGTTTTCGGTTTGTTGGGGTGTTTCGTATGAAACCTTTTGATGAGCCTGTCAGCTTTCACCTCACTGGATTTCACCCAAGTGGCTTCAGACAACGGGTATCCCTTCCATTGTACTAGGTACTGCAATTTCCCTTTAAAGATTCTAGAATCAAGAATACGTTTCACTTCATAATGGGTCTGCCCTGCAACTACGAGGGGCCCAGGTACTTTCTTCGGGGGAGGTCTTAAAGTGGAGCCCCGATAAGGTTTCAACAAGCTGCAATGGAATACAGGGTGAATTCTACCTAAAAGTCTAGGGAGTTTCAGTTTTATGGTGACCGGATTGATGATCTTTATGATAGGAAAAGGCCCCAAGAATTTTGGTCCTAATTTCTTGCTGGGTAATTTGAGGTGTAAATATTTGGTTGACAGATAAACCTTTTCCCCAACCTGGAACGTTCTTTGGGGAGCCCTCTTTTTGTCAGCTTGCTTTTTATAGGTTTCAAAAGTCTTTTTTAAAGCAGATTTTGTGTTTCTCCAAACTTCTTCCCATCCCCTAACCCATTGGTCAAGTGTCTGGGAAGCGGTTGGCACTTGGGGATATTCAGGAATTGGACCGAACTCTTTGCCTGTGGCTACTCTGAAAGGAAAGGTGTGTAGCCGGTGCTGCTGTGCACAGAATTGTTGTATGCCACCTCTGCAAAAGGGAGAAGGTCAGTCCAGTTCGTCTGTTGATAGGACACGTAGCATCTGAGATATTGCTCCACCATTTTGTTAGTGGCTTATGCAGCTCCGCTGGTGGCGAGATGAAAAGCAGATGATAAGCCTTGAGATGATCCAATTAATTTAAGGAAACTCCTCCAAAACTTTGCTGTGAACTGCACCCCCGTCTGAGATTATTCGCTTAGGGGCGCCGTGCAGTCGGTAGCTATGTTTCAGGAACAATTTAGTCAGTTGTTGAGCGGATGGGAGTCCTTTGCAGGCGATGAAATGAGCCTGCTTCGAAAACAGGTCTATCACAGTCCAGATGACCGTATTTCCTCTACTTTCAGGTAAGTCTACGATAAAGTCCATAGCT
Source organism: Azemiops feae (assembly GCA_023970755.1). Lineage (NCBI taxonomy): Eukaryota > Metazoa > Chordata > Lepidosauria > Squamata > Viperidae > Azemiops > Azemiops feae. Next base: position 42,508 of record JALGBA010002529.1, read on the forward strand.
ATTTCTTCCCAGGGTTGGGAAGGGTCTGCCACCAGCTGCAGTAATCCAGGGGTTTTCCCCGGTATTCTTTTCATTGTGGCACATACGGTACAACTCTTCACGTAGTTTTCCACATCTCGTTTCAGTCCCGGCCACCAAAATTGCCGGCGGGTGAGATGTAGTGTTTTTAGATATCCAAAGTGTCCAGCCTGCTTTACATCATGGCTGTGTTTGAGAGCATTGAGACGGAGGGATTCGGGCAAATACAGTTTCCCCCCTTTGTAAGCCAAACCATCCCGGCACGTCAAGGAGGTTTGATTATCTTTGAACCATTGATCGGTGAGGAGCTCTCGTTTTATTTTCTTTGCTCCAGGGTCATCCGGATTAGGGACCCTGCGAGGCGTGATTTGTGCAACAGGTTGTGGATTGGAAATAATCACCTCATTAACTTCTTCACGTTAGCTTTTGTATTGGGGCAATCTTGATAGCGCATCAGCTAGGATGTTTTTCCCCCCTGGTACGTACTTTAGTGTAAAGTTGAAGCGGTTAAAGTACTGTGCCCACCGTACTTGCTTTGGGGACAATTTGCGGGGAGTTCTCTGTGCCTCTAGGTTTTTGTGATCTGTCCATACTTCAAATGGCACCTTGCTCCCCCCTAGGTAGTGTCGCCAGTTTAACAATCCCCATCTAATTGCAAAGGCCTCCTTTTCCCATATTGCCCATCTCCGTTCACTTTCTGTAAATTTTTTGGAGGTGTAGGCGCAGGGTTGCAGGACCCCATTTTTATTCTTTTGGAGTAGTACAGCTCCAACGGCCACATCACTGGCGTCGGCTTGTATTAGAAAGGGTTCCCCTGGGCAGGGGTGCTTTAGGACCGGCTCAGCAGCAAATAGTCTTTTTAAATTCTCAAAAGCTGTTTGACAGCTCATAGTCCATGCTACTGGTTGGCCCAGTCGCGGCTTCCCTCCTTTTTCCCCTGTTTTGAGTAAATCCGTAAGGGGTAGGGCAATTTTGGCAAAAGAGGGGATGAATTGACGGTAGAAATTGGCAAAACCTAGAAAGCTGTTTGCGGGTTTGGGGGAGCTGCCATTCGATTATAGTTTTCACCTTGGCTGGATCCATCTCAATGCCTTCATTGGAGATTCTGTAGCCGAGGTAATCTAATCGAGTCTGGTGAAATTCACATTTTGACAATTTGGCATAAAGCTTGGCATTCAATAGTTTCTTTAACACTTCTCTCACCAGCTTTATGTGATCAGTCATATTCGTGCTGTATATCAGAATATCGTCAAGGTATACCAGAACCCCTTTGTACAAGTGATCATGTAAGACATCATTAATCAACTGCATGAATACGGCTGGGGGCCCTTGTAGTCCAAATGGCATGACTTTGAATTGATAGCTCCCCATGGGGCAGTTGAAGGCAGTTTTCCACTCATCTCCTTCTTTTATTCTCACTCGGTAATACGCCTCTCTCAGGTCTAATTTAGTGAAGACACTCCCCTTAGCCAGATGAGTTAATAAGTCCTTTAGGAGGGGGAGGGGGTATTTGTTTTCCACACTCACAGCGTTGAGGCCCTTATAGTCTACGCAGAGATGAAGAGACCCATCTTTTTTCTCTTTAAATAACACGGGGGCTCCCACCGTAGATTTTGCCCGTTCAATGAACCCCCTCGTTAAGTTTTTATTCACGTATTGCTGCATCTCTTCCATTTCAAGGGGGGACATGGCGTACATTCTCGGGCGTGGAAGTTTGGCTCCTGGTATCAGTTCGATAGAACAGTCATTGGGCCTGTGAGGGGGTAGGACGTCGCATTCATTTTCACTAAATACCTCCGCTAGGTCCCGGTATTCATTGGGGATGAGTGATTCGTCTGGTGACAGTGAGGCAGCCAAGTGCGCTTGTTCATTGGGTGGCCTAAAATGTCCCGCAATGTCAGTTGAATCAGTGGGAGGCTCAGGCCCTATAGGTAGTCTCACAGTTCTCATTCCTTTCTCCCACCAGATAAATGGCTTCCATTTGTCCAACCAGGGTAAACGTAGAATCACAGTCTCAGTCATTTTTGGGGCCACCAGGAACCGAATAAATTCCCAGTGCATACCTATTTCTAGGCGTAAGTGCTCAGTTAATTGTGTGACTAAAGTCCCTCCCATCAGGGAGCCATCAGCTTGCTCGAACCTCATAGGTTTGGAGAGTTGTTTTGCCCGTATGCCCATTTTCATGGCAAAGGGTAGGCTAATAATGCATCGGGTGCATCCAGAATCGATTAGCACGTTTAAGTCTATTTGTGCCCCCGACTTAGGGATTATAAACTTGGTGGGAAGTGAAAAAGATGGGATTTGTCGACTCACCATCGGGTCGTTCTCTCCTTCGTCGTCGTGGTCAAAGGAGGGTAAAGCAGGGGCGGGTCCACCTGGAGTCCCGGCGTCCTTTTGTGTGGGAGGTGTAACCTGGGCAACAGGTTCTTGCGTGGTCCGGTTGGATTTTTCTCTCGTTAGCCGCTGGGCAGGTCTCCTTCTCGCTGCTGGTTCCGGACTGCTCTGCAGTTGGGGGTAGGGGATCGGACAGTTTGCTGCTCGATGTCCCTTCTTTCTGCACCGGAAACACTTTATTGACGCGCTTGCAGGTGGCCCGGGTCTTTCAGTCATCGCGGTAGTCGGAGGGTCTCGTGGGGGTGATTGTTGTTCGGATTGCTCTGGTTGCTGCTCAGATTCAGGTGGGGAAGGCTTTTTATAGCGGGCGAGCTGAACGTCTAGCTTCACCGTTGTCTGGTATCACTCGTGCAGTCGGTCAGGTACTGCTCGAATAATGCAGGCCTGAGAGAGGTGATCATCTAATCCCTCAATGAAGAGATGGATTAGGGACTGCTCTGGCCACCCCTCTATCCGACCTGCTATCTTGCGAAACTCTCGCACGTACTCCAAGGCAGGCCTGCTGGCTTGTTTTATTTTGTGGATTTGTTCTCTTGCTTTTAGGTCAAGGGATGGGTCCTCAAATCTTTCTTTCAGACCCAGGAGGAAGAGGGGGGGCTTCCAATTCTGGGGCTTCCTCATTATATAAATTGTTCAGCCATTCGGATGCTTCTCCCTCTAGGCTGGACGCAATCACATCGACCATAGCCCCTGGGTCCGGGTAGAGATAGGCCCAGCGATTCAAGTGAGAGCGTACTTGGTTGAGGAAAAAAATCAGTTTCTCTGGGTCCCCATCGAAGGTTGCTCTGAATGGTGGAGCGATTATAGGTTGTTGGGCCCCCCACTGTGGCTGTTGGGGCCCCCACTGTGGCTCTTGCTGTTGCTGGCCCCATCCTGGTTGCTGGTTTATGCCCAGGGGTTGCACGTTCGGGGGCTGGGGCCAATCTCCTTGTTGTGGCCGTCCTCCCTCCAGCTGCTGATCTCCTGGGCCCTGCACCACCCCAATCTGTTGCAAGGCCTCTATTAGCTGTGGCAAGTTCAGAGGATTTATAGGCTGTTGGGGCCCCCACTGTGGCTGTTGCTTCCTCTCAATCTGTTGCAAGGCCCCTGTCAGCTGTGGTGAGCTCAGAAGTTGTCTGCTCCTTGCCTGCTTCGAATGCCACACTCCCCATTGTTGCAGAGGCCTCAGACTGGAATTCCCTCTCTGTTCGGGGTTGGAGTCCCTGATAGAGGAAGACAGGGTCTGAAAGGCTGTCTGATACAAAATGGAGGGGCTGTGGGCTTCTCTCTGCAGGAGTGGATTTCTGTCTTTCTCCTCTGGGGTTTGAGATATTTCCAGTAACTCACCCAGGCCTTGAGTGGCAGTCTGCCCGTTGTCTGTCCACCGGTTCTCATTCGTCTGCCAAAATTCATTTTCCCACAGCATGCTGTCTGTTACTTCCCTCTCTGGGATATCAGCAGCTGCCGGTTGTATTCAACAAACTCCCGTTTCATGATAGATGGTCTTCCTCCTGATCTCTGTCATTCTCACTCCAGGCTAGGAGAAAGAGGTGGGGGTAATGCACCTCCAGTTGTTTGAAAAGGTTATGGATTCTGGCATGATGTTATGGTTCCGAAGGAAGATGCTTTTCAACGAATCCTGAGGCATTGTTTACCTTTAAGAGTCTTTATTTTGCAACATAGTTTCGGTACGTACAAAGCGGATGCCAGAATCTGAATTTCCCTGGCTTGCGTTTATCTTATCTTGCTAAACTCCTCCCTTACTTTACAGTCATGAGTCACCTCTTCCAATTAGGCTGGAGGCCAAAGATTCACTTCCGTTCCTTTCCCCGCGCTTTCTTCATAAATCTCCTCCTTTTCTATGTCATCTGAGTTAACTCTAAAAATACCAGACAGTGCTGCATATCTTATCAAAGCAATAATATCCTATATTAACAGCGTTGACAATAAAAGTCGCCGTGAAGAGATTGTGAACTCCATCATTCCACAACCACAGTCAATCTCTCAGATAATCCCGGGAGGGCAACTGCAGATAAAACCACCTGAACCTGATAGCCCATTAACGAAAAAGCTTAAGGAGGAATTAAAAAGTGATATCTGGTTCCAGGAAAATAAAACCATATTGACTTATCGAGATGGGCTAGCCTGGAAGGGATCCAAACTGTATTTGCCAGAAATGCTTAGAGTTGAAGCACTTCAGCGCAGCCATGATACCAAACAGGCTGGCCACTTTGGGTTCCTAAAGACTTTACATTTGGTCAGGAGGCATTTTGGTGGCCGGGTATGAAAAAGGATGTTGAAAATTATGTAAAAAGCTGTGCAACGTGTGCAACTATGAAAAAACGTCCCAGTAAGCCTCCTGGATTATTGCAACAAGTAGCAGACCCTTCCCAACCCTGGGAGGAGATTGCCATGGACTTTATTGTGGAATTACCGGAAAGTAGGGGAAATACAGTAATATGGACTGCGATTGACCTTTTTTCAAAGCAGGCTCACTTCATAGCCTGCTCCGGTCTCCCCTCTGCAAAGAAGTTAGCCAAAATGTTCCTTAAGCATATATACCGTTTACACGGACCACCAAAACGGATTATTTCAGATAGGGGAGTTCAATTTACTGCAAAATTTTGGAGGGACTTCCTTAAGCTGATCGGATCCACACAAAGACTATCATCTGCTTTTCATCCAAATACGAATGGAGCGGCTGAGAAAGCGAACTCAATGGTGGAACAATACATTAGATGCTATGTTGATTACCAACAGACGACCTGGGCTGACCTCCTCCCTTTTGCTGAAGTAGCTTATAATCACACCATACATAGCAGTACTGGACTCACTCCTTTTAAAATAGCTACTAGTCGAGAGTTCATTCCTATGCCTGAATACCCGCAGGATCCTCCCGCTTCTCAAACCTTAGATTAATGGGTGACCTCTTGGAAAAGGGGCGTTGTCTTACCTGAACGCCTTTTCTCAGCGTGATGAATGGAGAATCCACCAATGGGTTAACTCTGACCTCCTGCCCACGTAGACCAAGTCAATCAAAGCTGCCACGCCCGTCTGGCTGAGGGCACTCCCCCAGTTTCGAAAAGGGCAAAGCCAATGACTGTACGACGTGTTGGCTCCCAGATCCTAAACACTGGACCTGACTGCGCATAAGGGATGGGTGTGGATTCTCCATTCATCACGCTGAGAAAAGGCGTTCAGGTAAGACAACGCCCCTTCTCCAGCGTGAAGAATGGAGAATCCAACAATGGGACTTACCAAAGCCCTACTGTCCCTATGGGAGGGGAGCAGACTGGCCCAGTGTCCCTGCCGCCGGCACTACCTGTTGCAGTACCCTGCGGCCAAAAGAGGCCTCCGCCGAGGCAAACTTATCAAGTCTATAATGGCGCACAAAAGGGGAAGGCGAAGACCACGTCGCCGCCCTGCAAATGTCCTCTATGCTGGCCTGTGTGGCCCATGCTGCAGAAGTAGCAGCACTACGAGTGGAATGGGCCGTCAAGTGACCTGGAACTGTTAAGGAAGACGCCTGATATGTCTCGGAAATACAGGCTCTAATCCACCTGCCAATGGTAGAAGAAGACACCTTCTTACCCTTGGAGGCCGGATGGAAGGAAACAAAGAGGGCTTCAGATCTACGGAAAGACTCCGTCCGCTTGATGTAACAGCGTAACGCCCTGCGAACATCGAGAGTGTGCCATTGCCGTTCCAATGTATGAGACGGATTAGGGCAAAACTTCGGTAACGCGATCTCCTGTGCCCTGTGAAAAATGGTGTTAATCTTAGGAACAAATGAGGGGTCCAAGCGCAAGACCACTCTGTCCGTGTGAAAAACACACAAGTCCTCTCTGACAGAAAGAGCTGCCAGTTCCGAGATACGCCTAGCCGAGGTAACTGCAACCAAGAAAGCAACCTTAAGAGACAAGGACCTAAAGGTGCAGGACCTAATAGGTTTGAAGGGTGCCTGAGTAAGGGCCTGTAAGACCCGGGGTAACTCCCAAGTGGGATACCTATGTACTACTGGTGGTTTACTGTTGGTGACCCCTTTGATAAAGGATCGTACCATGGGGTGATGAGCCAGTGGCTCCAAAGTGTCACAGGCAAACACCGTGGCCAGAGCCGCGACCTGTCGGCGAATAGTGTTGGGTACCAAGCCCTTATTAACACCCTCCAACAGATAGTCTAATATCCATGGAATGGTTACCTCTGAGAGAGCTAAGTGATTGCTGTCGCACCAACTGCAGAAATGTCTCCATGTGGAGTCATAAATTCGATTGGTCGCCGGTCTCCGGGAGGCCTGAATCATAGAAATCACTCCCGAGGAATAAGATTCCTGGGTCAAGGCCCTGCGTTCAAGTGCCAGGCGGCTAACTGGAGCCACTGAGGTTCTGGGTGTTGTATGACTCCCTGCACTAACCTTATCCGCTCTGGAGGAATACTCCACGGAGGAGCCACAGAGAGGCTCACGAGGTCGGCAAACCACGGTCGCCTCAGCCAGTGTGGAGCGATGAATATGACCTCTGCCTGTTCCTGTAATATTTTCCTGATGACTGCTGGGATCAGAGGGAGAGGTGGGAAGGCATACAGCAGTCCCCCTGGCCAAGGGCTGCGAAGAGCGTCCGTCCTCTCCGCCCCCGGAGAGGGGAACCTGGAAAAGAATCTTTGAAGTTGGGAGTTCGCCGGAGAAGCGAACAAGTCCAGGATCGGCAGTCCGAACCTCTCTGATATCTCCCTGAAGAGATCCGGATGTAGACTCCATTCTGAATGGTCTACTGTCGCCCGGCTTAAATAATCTGCCTGACGATTTGCCTCTCCCGAGATGTGTTCGGCCTTTAGAAAGAGGAGATTGTTTTCTGCCCAGGACCCCACTAACAGGGCCTCGGCCATGAGAGACCTGGATCAGGTACCGCCCTGACGGTTCACATGGGCTTTTGCTGCCACGTTGTCCGTGAGGACCAGCACGTGTTGCCCCGTAATCTCGTTGCGGAAGTGGCGGAGGGCCAGATGAATCGCTCTCAGTTCCAGCCAATTGATATTGTGCTTCAGGTCTGGCCGGGACCACCGGCCCTGAGCCAACTGGGACTGGAAATGCGCCCTCCAGCCAAACAGACTGGCATCTGTGGTCAAGGTTAGCCTGCTGGGCTCCTTGAATAGTGACCCCCTTGCTACCGCTGGGGAGGCCCACCACAGAAGGGATCTTAGGGTTTGAAGAGGCACCCATACCCTTTGGTTGGAAGAGCTTGTGCCCAGCCTTTGGAATGGGAGCAGGAACCATTGAAGGTGTCTGGAGTGTAGTCTGGCCCAAGGCACTATCTCTATGCAAGATATCATCTTTCCCAGGAGCTGGGAGAGGATAGCCAGGGTCACTACATGCTCCCTGCGGATCTTGAGGACCATGTCTCGAATGCTGTTTTGACGGTCCCGAGACAGACCCGGCAAAGGTCTGTGTCTATCACCGCGCCCAAGTGTAGAAGGCGTGTTGAGGGACTCAGCTGACTTTTTTGAAAGTTGACTGAGAAACCATGGTCCTGAAGTGTCCTTATAGTGAGGGCCAGCTCCGCCTGGGCGGTCAGGGTGGAGGACTGGATGAGAATGTCGTCCAGGTAACATTGGACGCGCACCAGGACTAACCGTAGGTGTGCGGCGAGTACCGCCAGGATCTTGGTGAAGACCCTGGGAGCCGAGGATAGGCTGAACGGGAGGGCTCTGTATTGGTAATGGCTGTTGGAATAGCAAAACCGGAGATATTGCCGATGGTTTGGATGTATAGGGATGTGGAGGTACGCCTCCGTAAGGTCTATGGACGTCAGAAAGTCCCCCCGTCTTACGCTTGCCAAGATGGACCGAAGCGTCTGCATCTTGAACTTTCGGTATGACAGGTGAGAGTTTAGGCCCTTGAGGTCTAGTATCGCTCTCCATCCCCCTGAGGCCTTTGGAACAACGAATAGGATGGAGTAAAAACCCTGTTTGAGCTGGTCGGTTGGTACCCGTTCTATGGCTCGTATGTGTAACAGATGTAGAATGGCCCTCCCCAGAAGGCTCTTCTTGACTGGGTTCCCTGGAAGGGGACAGGAAATGAAGCGTCGGGGTGGCCTGGCCACGAACTCCAGAGACAGCCCGTCCCTGATGGTGCTTAACACCCAAGAGTCTGTGGTCGTGGTCTCCCATTGGTGGAGAAAGTATGTTAGTCTGCCACCTATGGGAGCGTCCCTCCCCGAGTCACTTGGCTCTACGGAAGGGACGGCCACCCCTGCCTCGAAAGGACCTCCTACCCTGGGTCTGCTGTCTGTATCTGTCCCTGTACCCGGACCGGTCGAATGAACGGTCCGGGCCTGCGGGAAATGGCCGGGAGACCTGTGATGAGGCCAAAACCGATCTGGTCCGAAAGGGCTGCCGGCGGGTATACGGGGAGAAACGACGGCTAGGTGTCTTGGCAAGGTGATAAAGGACCCTCCGTTTCTCCCTGTTTTCAACTAAATAGGGAGTTAGGGCCTCCCCAAAGAGGCGGGCGCCGCTATATGGGGCGGAAGCTACACGCCATTTGTGTCTAGTCTCGGCCTTCCAATTTCTGAGCCATAGTAGTCTGCGTGCAGAGACATTGGATGCTATGGCACGGGCCGAGAATCTGGCGGCCTGCAAAGACACGTCTGCCATGTACTGTGATGCAGCCATTATTTTCGTCAAGTCCTGATGGACTCTTACCTCCTCTGGGGGAATTCTAGCCTGTAATTGGCGGAGCCAGATAAGGGAGACCCTTGTGAAGAATGAGGTTGAAGTGGAAGCTCTTATAGACCATGCCGAAGCCTGGTGTGTCCTGCGGAAAGAAGCCTCGGATTTCTTATCCTCAGGCTTCAACGCCTCCGCCATATCCCCAGGTACCTTTGAATCAGAAAATAAAGGCATTAAAGACTCATCTACCTCAGGCACGTCCAGGGCCTCATTCAGGACCGGCACTGTGTCAATCAACCTACGGTCGATTCCCCCAATAGAGGGAAAGGCACTTGGGGCCTCCCATTGTCCCCTAATGGATTTAAAAAACATGGAGGGGCAAGGGATTTGTTTGTGTAGCACCACCGGTTCTGAAAACAACGGGTCCGTGTCCTGGCCAGGAAGCTGTTCAGGCACCTGGTCAGGTACCGATGGCTGAACCGGATGAAACTTTCCGGTCGCACAGGCCTTGCGGAGCAAGGACGGAAATAGCGAGGGATTGAACAGTCCCATTAGAGGAGGAGGTTCCTGAGGAGGTTCCTCATCGTCCGACCAGTCTCCCTCCGCGTGGCCATACTCTGCGTATTTCAAGCCACCGCTGGCAAAGGAGTGAGGAGGTGAGTTAGAGACTGGGTATCGGAGAGCGCCTGACCTGGAGAGGTCAGGTGATGGAATAGGGGCCATGGGAGCGGGGGCCCTTTGAGGACGCTCCATGGGCGTCATAGCTTGAGCAACTGCCTGAGAAACCAATTCCTGCAGATGAGCTTTGAAGGAGGGATCCTCCAGCTCTCGAAGCCCCGCTGCTGTGGGGGTAAAGGTGGCAGTTGGGGCCCGGCCCGCAAAGGGTGATCCCTCATGGGATCGGAGCCCCGCTGCAGTCGGAGTAAATGTGGCTTCAGGTGCCTTAGGAGCTTGAAGCACTTGTTCCTCTTCAAAGAGGGAAAGGTGTTCCTGATAAGGACCAGTTGAAAAAGCCCCCTCTGAATCCCGTTCAGGGGACCATGGTGCTTGGGGCTCAGGTTGTGGGCCAGAAGGCAGTATTGCCATTGTGGTAGGGGGCGGATTAACCATCTCCCCTACCGCCAGTCTTTGTGCCCGGGAGAATTGTTTCTCCAGGGTACGGTGTCTACAGCTGGCCTGTTTGTCGGCCGCCTTGGAAGTTGTTTTCTTCAAGCCGGCCTTGGTTTTGGCCTTGATTTTTGCAGCTGCCTCCTGACTAGGGGACTTACGCTTTAGTTGTCCACTGGAAGTGGAAGCCTGTGGCTCGGTGTTATCTGCCATTGTAAAGCGAGAGTTTTCAGTGGGGTGCTGAAGCGTCTCGGTCTGCAAGAGATGCGGCTGTTAACCACCGAGGTGGGACCGGCCTGCACGTGGATCTGTGATAGTCCGGCCCACCAGCAAGCACGGAGTCACACTTAGCGACGGGTGTCGCGGGTCACTAGCGATGATGAAAACTGAGCGTGAGAGACCTACTTTGAGGTCAAGTTCGCGTTTAGTGACAGGATCACGTGTCTCACTTAGTGACGGCAAGCTCAGTATTGACCGTTCACTAGATGCAGACTATGGCAACAGGCTATGACTGGCAAAGGCCCAATGGGTGCAGCTGCTAAAAGGTAAACTGTTTTTTTTTTTTTTTGCCTAGCAATACAGGGGACTCCTATATCCTTGATTAGGGACTAAATCTCTGGACAGACCCCAGACTGATGATTCTGAAAGGGTAAAGACAGAAGTGGGGCTTTTTGGTCCCTCCCTGTTTTGTGGCCAAAGATGGCGGTCACCAGAAGGGAAAATGAAACTAAACAATCCTCCTGGAGTTGCTGGGCCTCCTTTCCGTTCTCTGAAGGGAAAGTGAAAGCGAGGTAAAAGGGCCGTTTTCCACGTGGCGCCAAAAATGGCGGCCGCGACGATCGGGAAGGAATTTGGAGACCCCGGGGCAGCCTGCAGAATAGGGGCTCCCCCCTCACAGCAGCAGCTCTCCAAACAAAAAAACCAGCACCTCACAGTTAGAAAGAGAATCCAAGTGCCCAAGGCAATCTGGAAATGGGGAAACACACTCCTTCCCCCAAAGGATGACTAACAACAAGATAGAAATCAAAGGCAACGAAAAACAAACAAAGAGAGAGAGCCGATCGTCCGGAGCCTAAAACGGCCGCCGCGATGATCAGCTGGAGGGGAAACACGAGCCCGATGAAAGAGGCACTTTCAAAAGGAATTTTTACTTATCCAGAAACAGCGCTGATCCCAGCGCTGGCCAGATAATTAAAGGGAATGGAAGAATCCACCAATGGAATAAATCTTAAATAAAACCTGCTTCTCAAGTCGCTGGGAGCCAAATCTACCACGTCCGTTTGGGCTGAAGACCAAATCGAAACTGGGGGAGTGCCCTCAGCCAGACGGGCGTGGCAGCTTTGATTGACTTGGTCTACGTGGGCAGGAGGTCAGAGTTAACCCATTGGTGGATTCTCCATTCTTCACGCTGGAGAACTGTTCGGGACAATGCAAAAAAAGCTTTGGGAAAAGCCTCAAAAATTTACAAAGAGCAGGCAGACAAGAAACGGGCTCCTCAGAAGCCGTTTCATGTGGGGGAGAAAGTCTATCTCTCTACGAAGTATTTGAGACTCAGATTGCCTAGTAAGAAGTTAGGACCAAAATTCCTTGGGCCTTTCCCCATAGTTCGAATTATTAACCCTGTTACAGTGGAATTAAAACTCCCTCGACTTTGGGGAAAAGTCCACCCTGTTTTTCACTGCAGTCTATTGAAACCTTTCAGGGAGTCCTCCTTAAGATCTGCTCCAAAAAAGACACCTGGTCCCCTTGTAGTAGAGGGAGAGACCCATTATGAAATAAAACGAATTCTTGATTCTAGGTTGTACAAAGGAAAATTAAAGTATTTAGTACAGTGGAAAGGATACCCACCATCCAAAGCCATCAGGGTAAAGAGTGCTGATGTTAAGGCAGATAGATTAATACGTACATTTTTTGATAAGCACCCTCATAAGCCTCGGGGAGATTCCTAACTTTAACTCTTCTTCATCTACAGGATTTCTCCTTTCTCTAGGGGATCCAACTGTCAACGCTGCAACGATTTTGGCTGAAGCCATTTCCGCTTCGTTTTCGGTTGCCACAGTAATGGGAGGGGGGATGAGTGTGTTTAAGGTTAGACTAAACAATAAATTGTCCCGTGGGAATCAAGGTTATTGCTGCCTGGGTTTTGGCGGGCTGAGTCTTCCATTAGAAAGCCTGCCAAAGTAGTTTATTGGGGAATGTGATTTATGACATAGTGCTGGGGTGGGAAGTTCAACTTTGTAACATTGTAACCTTTGGGAGGGAATTCCAGTCTTGGTTTCACTTTTGACCGTGCCGATACTTTGTAGCCAATAAATATGTTCTTTAAGGAAACCTCTTGCCTTGGAGTTCTGTTTTTACTGGTCTCATCTATCGGAACCATGACACATACCCAATTCCTGCAACCGTTCTTTTCGTCCTTCTTTTCTTCAATTGTGGTCATAAGTCGAGGGCTACCTGTGAGTCGAGGACTACTTATAGGTAGTTCTTGACTTACAACCACAATTGAGCCCAAAATTTGCATTGCTAAGCAAGACAGTAGTTAAGTGAATTTTGCCCCATTTTATGACCTTTCTTGACAAAATTGTTAAGTGAATCACTGCAGTTGTTAATAACACTGATGTTAAGTGAAACTGGCTTCCCCATTGACTTTGCTTGTCATACGGTCACAAAAGTTGATCACATGATACCAGGACACTGCAACCCTCATAAATACATGCTAGTTGCCAAGCGTCTTAATTTTGATCACATGACCATAGGGATGCTGCAATGGTCATAAGTGTGAAAAATGGTCATAAGTCACTTTTTTCAGTGACTTAACTTCGAACAGTCACTAAATGAATGATCATAAGTCGAGGACTACCTGCATTCATTCCTCTCTCCATGAAAGCAAAAAACAACCACACCAAAAGCTTGAGCTTCCAGGCCTAGAATTATGCCCTAATATGCCAGTTTAAACCAGAATTATAATCTAACTTTAAACCATACTTTAATGATTCCCCCCCCCCCCATACAAAGGGTAAGAGTACTGAGATGGAAGTATGTATTTGCCTGCAGTTTATTCCCATCTTTATTCATCAAGCCTTCATCTTGGGTGTCAGGTTAACTACCAATGTGATTGGAGAGTTACCACAAGGTAGGGGCTATTATTTACACCACACCATGGAAGTGATCCTCTCAAGGCTATCATAGTTCTTTATGTTTACTTCCTGGCATGTATATTCCAATAGTTTTGGAGGATGCTAGAAGGCATCAGATCCCAAAATATGTTTCCTTCTTCCACCTGCCAAAAGCAAATGATCCAAACAAATACCGTGTTTCCCTGAAAATAAGACCTACCCCTAAAATAAGCCCTAGCTTGATTTTGGGGGGTGGGCCTAATATAAGCCCTACCCCCAAAATAAGCCCTAGTTTTGGGGCGAGGCGCACACCTAAAAATCAAGCTAGGGTGGGGGTGGGGGGTGGAGCTACCCCACACGCCCCGCACCCGCTTACTGTTGCAGCCAGGCCTCCCATGCCCCGACACCTGCCTCGCCGCCACTCATGCATGCACGTCGCCACCGGCCTCCATTTCGCTGTCAGAGGCCTTCAGGAAAGGCCTCTGCAGCCAAGAACCGAGCTCCGGATTGACATGCGTGGCGCCCCCTGTAGGCCAGGGGGCGCTGTGTGCGTCAATCCGGAGCTCCATTCTCAGCTGCAGAGACGGTGAAATGGAGGCGAGCGGCCACAGAAGTGGGTTGGCTGGGTGGGGCTGTTGGTGCCACCGCCGTGAGGTGAGACCGTGGAAAAGACATCCCCTGAAAATAAGACCTGGTGTCTCTTTTGGAGGCAAAAAAAAAATAAGTCCGGGTCTTATTTTGGGGAAAACACGGGTACTACTCCTTCTATTCCCTGTCTTGGGGCAGGAAAATTTGCCTTTGAAAGAGAAAGCTCTTGTTTCTTCAAACTTTTTGGTTCCTTCATTCATTCCTGGGGTGTTCTAACTAAAAATCACACTCATAGGTGTAAATTTCCTTAGACTAATTTCTCCTTTTGTCCCAATAGCACCCTGTTGAGGGAATGTGAGGCCTGCCAACTTTCCTTAACAATTTCAGTTCCTTAAGAACAGGCAATGTAAGAGCTCTCTGGGTAGATGCAACTATATTCAGAAGTGAAGACATTCCTTTTCCAGAACATGTTGGATTACAACTCCCATAATCCTTGACCATTGGCTTATGGTCAGGCTTATCTGAGTTAGAATTCAATAATATCTAGAAACATATAGATTCCAGCTTTAGATGAACTTAGATGAAGATCAAAGAAGGTATGAATACATATCTAAAGAAATCCATGACACAGGAATCAGTGGCCAACAGATCTGTGAAATATGTTTACTGCATTATTTATACCCTGCTCTTCCAACAGGAAGTTCACAGCAGCTTTCAAGGGCCTGAATTTCACCATAGCTATGGGCAAGTTCTAAGCCCAGTTTGAAATTTGAGATTCCTTAGTTATGTGGCCATCAGATCTCATGCAATTATGTTGGAAGACCTTCTACATCTCTCCCCTCAATGCTTCCCTGACTTCCTATTACTTCATTTAATGTTGCTCCATCAATCTGATCTGTTGCTCTGTTGAAATTTCTCTCCATTCCCACAAATCCCAGCACCCATTTTTGCCAATTTAGTGACTCAAAGATCTCCCATAACATCCTAAAATGTGAACCCTAAGGCCTTGGGAAATATATGTCTGACTTCTACCGATTATATCTGCTACCCTTACAATAGCAAAAAGACAAGCAGCAACTAATAAAATGCCATCTTCCCCACAGCTGTTAAAGCCACAGAACCTTCCTTTCCAATTTGACTGTTTTAGGACAACACCTTTCTGGAAGTGTGTCATACTCCCGTCCCAGATTTTTCTCTAAAGCAGACATCTCTAACTAGATATTAATGATATGCAAGAAAGCATAGCTATATAAAGCAATTTAAAAACAGGCACACTGAATTTTCTACTTTAAGAACAGAAGAAAATATACTAAGATTATGAAGCAACCTTGCTCTGCATTTTTTTTTTTTCAGATAGAAGACCTTACTCATGACTTTTAACCTCAGGGGTAAGCAACTTGGTGCTCCCCCAAGAACATCTGCACAACTCCCAGAATTCCTGGCTGGGACTAATGGGAGTTATCACCTAAAATCTGGGGGGGCACTAGACTGCCTACTCCTGTTTTACTCGATCCTTTCAAATGATGATTTCATGGGATAAAATCTGGAACCTTTGCACGCAAAGAATGTGCACTACCATCACCATGGAATTATATTCTCTTCCGGTAATATTTTCAGAGGTGTTAAGGCTAGCTGTTGTGGCACTAAGGCAAACAATCCCACACATAGAAAGCCTCTTCCTCCAAGCAAATTTGCTTATATGCTCTGTTGGTGCTGGGCCAATTCACATGGACTTTAGCTACAGGATGACTTTTCCCTGAAATTTCAGCATATTGAAGTTGTTCCAACATAATTACAACTAACTGGTCAAATCAGCTTTTAATATGTTTTCCAAAAGAGTATCATACTTGCATCTTGACTTTTTCACTGAACTGCAGGGGATGTTTTAGAGCAGGGCTTTTCAACCGCTGGTACGCGTACCACCAGTGGTACGCGAGCACATGGCTGGTGGTACGCGTAGGACGGGTTGAAAAAACATGTAAAAAAAACATGTAAAAAAAATATTGAAAAATCTTTTTTTGAAAAAAAAGTTTTTTTTTTTTAAAGTGTAAAAGTGGATGAGGTGAAGCGGCAGCAGCGCCGCAGAGGCTTGTGGCAAAGTCAGCTGGAACTGCACGTTGCCTGGGTCCTGCGGTGGCAAGAGAAAGAAGTCGTTCAAATTTTGCACTCCCCTTTTTTTTTTGAGTACTTGTCTGCCAACCTGCCCCATTATAAACGGCGCTGTAAAAGAAAAAGTCTTCTGCCCAAGCATAACTTTTAAGGATTTTAAGGATCTTTGAGAGGGAGAGAGGGAGAGAGAAATAGAGAGAGGGAGAGAAAGAGGGAAAGAGAAATAGAGAGAGGGAGAGAGAGAAAGAGGGAGAGAAAGAGAGAGCGAGAGGGAAAGAGAAGGAGAGAAGGAGAGGGAGAAAGAAGGAGGGAGAGGGAGAGAGAAAGAAGGAGACAGGGAGAGAGAAAGAAAGGGAGACGGAGAAAAAGAGAGAGAGAAAGAGATGGAGGGAGAAAGAAAGGGAGAGAGGGAAAGAGAAAGGGAGAGAGAGAAAGAGAAAGAAAGAGGGAGAAAGATTAAATTAGTAACATGGTTGTTCAGTGAATCTGGTTTCCCCACTAACTTTGCTTCTCAGAAGGTTGCAAAAGGCGATCACATGACCCTGGAATAATGTGACCATCATAAATAAGAATCGGTTGCCAAGCATCCAAATGTAAATCACATGACCCTGGGGATGCTACAATGGTCATAAGTGTGAAAAATGGTCATAAGTCACTTTTTTCAGTGCCGTTGTAACTTTGAACAGTCACTAAGCAAACTGTTGTAAGTTGAGGACTACCTGTACTTTATCACTTTTTCCATTTTTTTTGGTCATCAGGTTTTTGACACCTTGCTGGGTGACTGGTGGTACTCGAGTGTTGCCATATTCTAAAAGTGGTACAATCGGTGAAAAGGTTGAAAAGCCCTGTTTTAGAGGAAAATCAGCCAGAGCCTAAAATAGACTGTGTGACCCCTGCTGATTCCTCTCCAAAGAAAGCCACTCTAGCAACTACTACTTAGCCTTTCTGCATGTATTATTCTTGCAAAACTGACATTGTAAAACACTTTGTCTTTTGATGAAAAACGAAGGGTGGGGGCAAAGATTAGGATTCCTGAGAAGGAACTAGGGGGGGAAAAACACTGAATCAAACAAATATTAGTATTCAGCCACAATGAAACAACCATACCAAAGTCTAAACAGAAGAACCTAGATCTGACTTAAAATCACTGGGGTTTCAAATATACTGTAACACCTTGGTCTGCTGATCATTAGAACTTTCTTCATGACTAAAGAAGCAGATCTGAAAAATGAGAGGACCTGAATACATGCCATCAAAGCCAGTAATTGGATTTTTTCCCCAGCATCATTTACTGAAGGGAGCAACAAATATATACTTTAAGCATACTTCATCAGGCACACCCATTTGACTTCAATGACAACTAGAACTCCTCCAGATTCAAACTGATATTAAATGGAACATGAATGCCATAGAAAAGCTGACAATTTACAGTGATTAGAAGCCTTCCATAGTTTAATTTGTTTTCCATAGGACAACCTGACTTCCTCAATCTTTCTTACTCTTATGCAAATTCTAAACAGCAACCCCTTATTTTGAGGCAACATCCCTGTAATAAAGTTTGTATCTAGGCTGCAAAAATCCAGATGACTAGTGTGGGAAGTCAGGCCCCCCCAGAGAATGAAATATTTGGGGGAATATTAAAAAGGCAGAATATTATATTTCCCCAAAGGATCTTAAAGGCAGAAAAGCAGGCCCAGTTTTTCTTAATAGCCCCCAGTAGAAACTCAGGAAACCACCTTTTAGAAATGCAGATTTGATAATCCCATTCAGACTGGACCCTGATGAAGATTTTTCTTTCAACAATTTGGCACCCAAGATGGGACTTCAAGCTAACCTCACCAATGGACTAGGACTGGGTAAGCCCCATCTTGCCGGCAGCAGACCCCTTGTGTCTGTAGATGGGTTTCCCAGACCCTGCCCATTTGGAGTGAGGGTAGTAAAGGGAGTTTTGAGTTCAAAGGCTCCTTTGGAAAGAAGGTGAGTACCTCTAAATTTTAACTTTAAAGTCCAGGGGAGCAAAGGAAATGTGTGTATGTCTGTGTGTGTGAATGAGAAGACCCTTTTCCCAATCACAGTTGGATCTTGCTTCCTCTGGCCTTTCCTAACCGCCAAAAGATCTGTTCAACCAACAGACTCTTGAAAGCATGTGGGTTTGGCCAGAGCGCAGGACCTTTTGTTAGGGAAAAGGGAGAGGCTGTGTGAAAATGGAATGGAAAAGTGAGTGAGAGAATCGGATTTGGGCAACTAGCTAAGAATCAGTGAGCAGAGCCCTATTCTGGAAAGGAGGTACCCGTACTCTGAATTAATGTCGGCGGACAGAGTCCTCCCAGGCCATTTGCCTGAAAAACCGAGGAGTTACCACAGGTTGGAAGGTGCCTCCACTTGTTGGGGGTGGTGTGGTTCCGCAGGTTGCGAGGGACCAAGGAGAAAGCCTTGGAGTCTCATCGCGGGGTCTCCTGTAGGGAGACAGATGAAAGCCTGGGGCAGGGCCAAATTGCCCGCCCAGGCAGGAATGAGTAAGTGCGCGCACAAATTATGCAGGAGTGGGATAATATATATAATATATATATAATATATAATATATATAAAGGTACTTAAAAGATATATATATATATGAACACTGGGTTTTTTTCTCCTCTCTGTCTTCTATGCAACCACGTGATATTTTTAAGATCTGTGCCTTCCCTAATTTGAGTTAACTGAGATTTATAGTGGGAATGACCAGGGTGTGAAAACTGAGTGTTCTGTTTTCCTCTCCTTTACTCTTTGTCTTTGTGTGTGTGTCAAGGTCTTTGTGTGTCCTCGAGGTAAATGTTAACTGTTGGGTGTCTCTAATCCCTAGAGATAAGAATTTTAAAATTCTGCTAGAAATTCTGCTTAAAATAAGCCACCAAAAGGAAAATACCCTCACCCTGTTTTTCTTTTTGGGGACTTCTGGTTTTGCATCGCGGCAAGACGGACGCAGGAAGGCAGGGCTCTGCCTTCCATGCCCGATTTCACCCTGCTGGGGGTTGTAAAAGGGCCTAAAGTTGCCCCGAAGAGGTGATGAAGAAGGAGGGGTGCCTCGTCGATCACGGAGAGACGGCAGTCTTTCCATTCAATCCGAGGAAAGCCCTCCAAACCGGCAGGGGAAAGACTGGCTACATTCCTGTGGCCAGCCATTAGCTGCTGACAACTGGAGAAAGCACTAATTAGCATCGTAAACAGCATGTTTGGAACTGGGTGAGAACACTGATCCTTTCTTTACTATTTTACAACTGAATTTCCTGGGAAAGGCTCCCAAGAAGCTAAAACCTCCGTACATGAACAGAAGTGGTGTTTTAATTTCTTTTATGGGAGACAGAAATACATAATACTGAAGTGGAAGTAACATAAAGCTACAGCTTTGATAAATTTGAGAACTGAGATAATTGTTAAGATTTTCTCTTTGGGAAAAAAACAAAAAAAACATTGAGGTGAAATATAAGAAATCAATCCTTTGTTTTAAGAGTGGAAAATGGATTTTGAATGACATCTAGTGGTGGATTTGAGTATAGCACTACAACTAGCTTCCTGGCTGCTTGGTGACTCCTAGCTTAATGGAGAACAGCTGGCAATAAAGGAAAATATTTTGGCATACTTATCACCCTGACCTTCTTGGACTATAAACACTTACTGAGCTTGGACTTTTAATCTCAAGAACTACTGGGAGAGAAAGAAAAATTTGACTTTTGACTACGTCTGGCTGGGAGAGTCTTTTGAGCTGTTTTCAGGGTGGTTGAACATTTTGAACACTTTGAACATTGTGGATTACAACCTTGCCTGACAATTCTTGGACACCTGAGACAAAAGATTACTACAAATTATTGCTTTTAGGACTGGACCCATATTCTGGAACCTATTGGATTATAAAGGCTACACATAAAGACCAGAAAACTAGATGAAACTTTGTTCTACTATTATTAAGATTGGTGATACTAATGGATTCATGGAGCGATGGCATTTGAAATGGTTGGCACAGCAAGTATTTAACACCTTGGATTTCTGGCTGGTGGGAGGGAAAATTTGTCCAGGATGTTTGTATTGCCTGTCTTGTAGAAGTAGCTGCACACACATATACACACACCATTCAGAATCACACTAATGCTATCCCCTTCACCTACCTTCAGTAAAGTTCCCCAGGCTGGTTCTTGCTCTGTGGCACTAAGGTCTTTGCATGCATACATTCCTGAAAATTCCAAGGGGGAGGGAACCATGCTCCCACCCAGGCGATTTACAATTCATATGCCCTCACTGAGGAGGTAGCAGGAAAGAGATCGCCAAAATCAAGCCCAGAATATGTTGCACTGGTGGTCTCATAGTGGGAGTCCTAGGGCTCACTGTGTGCAATTTAAGAAATATTAATAGTCTGGCTTGCACACTGGCTTAAACTTAATTGGACATCACAAACCTGGATGCACTAAACTAAGAGCTAAGGCAGGAAGCAACCCTTGAAAATGGGAAGCCAGTGGTTATGTACTGAGGCAAACCATGGCTGTGAGGAATTTTGGGAGGCATGTGCAAACCCTGACTGGAAGCTAAACGTGACATCCAACATCTGAAAAGAATTGGCACAGAATATTGGACACTATAAATTTCTTTTCCACCTAACAGAACTTTTGCCCTTTTAGACCTTTATGGGTTGGAAGCTCCCCTTTTTGGGAGCCACTGCAGGGATCTTTTTCTGCTGCCTCTATTAGTGCCTTCCCCTTTTTGCATTAAGAGTTTAAAAGCTTGTTTATCAAGTCTCCCTGACCTGATCAATTTTAATCTTGTGCCAGTAAAAGTGTGTCGCCCACACTTATATGGCACAAAGGGGGGATTGTGGGAAGTCAGCCCCCCCCCCCACCCGAGAAGGAAATATTTTGGGGAATATTACAAAGGCAGAATATTATATTTCCCTAAAGGATCTTAAAGGCAGAAAAGCAGGCCCAGTTTTTCTTAATAGCCCCCAGTAGAAACCCAGGAAACCACCTTTTAGAAATGCAGATTTGATAATCCTATTCATGAGTAAATAGTACCTGCAGAAACCCATTCAAGACAGGATCTTTTGAAATCACTTGCAGCAAAACTGATAGCTAACAATAGCAGAGTGATGGAATTAGAACTAGCAACCCCTCACCCATCCAACACAGGACATAGCCATCAGCCACCGCCACAGGAAAGCAGGACATGACCTTTAGGACATAATAGGATTAACCCACCATCATCAGAATACCAGAAAGGCACACTGAACCTCAGGTCAAAGTTCATGCCACAGGAACAACTCCAAACACAAAAACCTACCACTCCCAGCAACATGTGGTCAGGTGCTCCAGAGCCACATGTTTTGTGGTTCTGCTCTTCAATAAACCTTCTTTCTAAAGCAGTCTCCATTTTGTTTATTCCCGGCTTGGACTGGACCCTGATGAAGATTTTTCTTAGCAACTAGGAATACTATACAGAAAAGTAATTTCAAGGAGTTTTGTAGCCAAATATAGTAAGCCTACACTTAAGGCCTTCTGCAAAGGTCTAAGAGCCCTTTTTTAAGCCTTCACACACTTGATTCCCAAACACATACAATCTTCCCCCAAATTTGCAAAAGCCTGCCCTAACTTATGGCAGTTAGCATGTGACAACTGTCTACCTCCAGGTCAGCTGCAATATCTTTGGATGTTATATATTTGGGGACATAAGGAAGGAGGGGGAATGGAATCTCACCCCTAAGGAAACCTCAGAACCCCTTTCTTATCCTCCATCACTCCGGTTTCCCTACACTGGCCAAGACCACCAATTTCCACCTCCCTAAACAACTTTTCGCTTCTCTCCCCCACCACCCTCTTTAGTTAAATAGTAAAACTTTACGTATTAAGCAAAATAGGCACAGGCAGACACAAATCCCAAGCTGAATGATCTCCACGTTCATGTGGGAACACCTCCAATTAACCAACATCCTCACTGCCTGTGCCATCTTCACCCAACTTGTATCCACCTCCAATTACTTGCAGGCCTCTGCCTACCCAAACGGCGGGCATTTTTGGTGACTGGCAGCCCCACTGAGCAGACAAACGGGCTTCAGGCGCCTCTCCTCAAGGTTCAAGTCTTTTGCCGTCAGCTGACTAGCCCCCCCCCCCACTCCACCCCCCACCACACACACACATTACCCCGCCGCCGTGCACAATCACGGGCCACTTTCACCCTCCCCTTTAGGAACCCTACCGAATCCTCCCCACGGTCCAATCCTTCACTGTGCCGCCCCCCCCGCGTATACTAGATCCCCTCACTTCTGAAGGATCCTCCTCTGCCCGCCGGTCTTTCCCATAGCCACAATCACTTACAGTTTCGGATATCGGAGATAAATACTGCCAGGCCCCGCATCCCGTCTCCCTTGGAAACGGCCGGCATGGTCACAGTAGCGGATCGGGACCACGGCGATGCTCAGTTCCGCACCCGAACCTGGCCCAGCTGTACAGAACCGACCCAAACGTATCCGATTGGCCCCTCGTTCCGTCCGTCACAAAACGTTTTCACGCCCTATTGGGTAGAGCTGACGCTTTCAAACCCACGGTGCTTTCTATTGACTGAAATAAGATAGCCTTCTAAGAGAGTAGTCAATAGGTTTAAATCCCGCCTGCTCTTCTCCCTATTGGATCCGGTGAACCTTAATGTCAAATAGTGCCCTCTACAGCTCTACATTTTCCATTGGGCATAGAATAGATTAACAAGAAGCCCGCCTAAACCTGCTTCCCCCGTTCCCCTTCGGTTTGAATATTTTGACAGATTTTAAGAAATGTCATTCAAAGGCCGCCCCACCCATTTCCTCTTCGGCTTAAGTTCTCCTTCTTGCGAAATCAGCTGAACCTCCGCTCATTGCTGGGCGGAGAACAATTCTTGAAAGCTGTTATTGGGCGAGAAGTCCATGTCCTTCAAACCCACGTTCATGGTTTATTTGCTGAAAAAGCTGACGGTAGAACGGCGGCAAAAGAAAGGCTGTGGAGAAGAGGCTTGGAGACCGAGCTGTTTTCCCGAAAAAGAGCGATAGCGACCGTCATCAAATTTCAACCAATTGGCTTTGAGAGTAGAAGGTACAGAGAGCAAGGGAGGGGGGAGGCGATTAGATCCTCAGAGGATTTTCCTGTCTCCTTTAAGGGCAGAATTTACTGGTTTAGGAAAGGGCCAATGTGACTCTTGTTTCATTAGGACTAAAAAGCACAAGTATATTTCGGGGTTTTTTTAGGATGCGCTACAATGTTACATATTCTCCAGTGTTTACATTTCTAAAACTCCTACTTCCTTTTCCCCCCTATTCATTTAATTTTTTTCCTGTTGGGGAAATTTTTCCCCAGGAATACTTTTAATAAATCATTTGTCCCGCCTCTCGATGTATGAGTTTAGGGACTAAGGAAACTGACGGTGTGAGCAGTATTTATGATAGTGCATGGCTTTGCTTATTTAATTTATCTTGCTACATAGATCCTTTAAGTTACCTGAATACAGCTTCAAAAACAACTGAAACGACGTAAATGCCTTGGTATGCATATTACACTAAGGTATAGGAAGGTTTTGATTTGCTAAGACAAAAGAACATGTTATGGTTTAGTGTTGTGTGGAAACTAGCCAATGAATAACTTCATTGCATTCCTATCCAGCCTTTGGGAGTTCAAATTGGCATGTATGGAGCTGTTTCCTCATTTTATGGCCAATGTAACTGAATTGTTGGAAGAAAGGTCTTCATCGTGGTTCATCCAAGTTGGGAATAAACATGGCAACTGCTTTGGGAAGAAGGTTGTAGTTTATTGGAGAGGAGAACCAGACAGGAAGATGGTTCTGGCAGCAAGAGAAGTGAAAAAAGGGCTGAGCACATGTAGGAAGTAGGTTTTTATACCCTCTGGAGCCTTTTGTTTGGAGTTGTTTCTGTGGCATGAACTTTGACCTGAGTCTGAGTGTGCCTTTCTGGTATTCTGATGGTGATGGGTCAATCTTATTATGTCCAAAGGTCATATCCTGCTTCCCTGGGGCTGATGACTCTTAGAGTTTGGATGGGGTATGTAGATTTTAGGTCTTTGTCTTCTTAATCTAGCTCCCTGGATTTACATCTGCATCTCTATAGAACTGGTTTCTGCTTGGGGAAGGGAGACCTGGGGCTATTAAGAAAACTGGGCATGCTTTCCTGCTTCTTTAAGATCCTTGGAGGAAATATATTTTCCTGCCCTTTTTTAATATTTCCTTCTCTGGGGGGGGGGCTGACTTCCTACAATCCCCCCTTTGTGCCACAAGTGTGTTAATGACACACTTACTGGCACAAGATTAAAATTGATCTGATCAGGGAGACTTGGTAAACAAGCTGTAAACTGTTAAGCCAAAAAAAAGAAGAAGACACTAATGGAGGCAAGCAGAAAAAGATCCCTGCTCCCAAAAGGGGAACTTCCAACCCATAAAGTTCTAAAAGTCAGGGCAAAAATTTTGTTAGGTGGAAGAGAAATTTATAGTTTCCAATATTCTGTGCCAATTATTTTCAAATGTTGGATGTCACTTTGAGCTTCCAGTCAGGTTTGCACATTCCTCCCAAAATTCTTCGCAGCCATGGTTTGCCTTAGTACATAACCACTGGCTGCCCATTTTCAAGGGTTGTTTCCTGCCTTAGCTCTTAGTTCAGTGTATCCAGGTTTGTGATGTCCAATTGAGGTTAGCCAGTATGCAAGCCAGGCTATTACATTTTCTTAAATTGCACATAGTGAGCCCTAGGACTCCCAATCTGCGTCCACCAGTGCAAGATATCCAGGGCTTAGGTTTGGAGATCTCTCTCCTGCTACCTCCTCAGTCAGGGCATATGAATTGCAAATTACCTGAGGGGGCCTGGTTCCCTCCCCCTTGGAATTTGCAGGAAGTTGTTCCTACAAAGTTTTAGTGACACAGGGCAAGAATCAGGCTGGAGCTTTACTGAAGGTCAGTGAAAGAGATAGACTCAATGTGATTCTGAATGGTGTGTGTGCATGTGTGTGTGTGTGCAGCTACTAACACAAAACAGGCAATACAAACATTCTGGATAAATTTTCCCTCCCACCAGACAGAAGTCCCAAGGTGTTCAGTACTTGCTGTGCCAACTATTCCCAAATGCCATCTCTCCATAAATACATGCAACAGGCTTATTATAATACAATTGGGGCAGGAAAGAAAAACTTTACAATGAGTTTCCACCCTCCCCCCATAGTCTTCCTAATTTTCTTCTGAGGCGTCACGTGGGGACCAATGGCTCCAGGGCTCTTCCTTCCTCTGCAGCTCTCACAGGCATCTGGGGGAATGGTAGAACTTGGGAAGATGTTCCACTCAGTTTGCATGGTGGCTTTTTAGTAGATGGCTGGATTCAAAACTCAATTCCATGGCTCAAATGGATGGAGGCAACATCTGGGTCAGTGTGCTCTGCTTCCAAAGGTTGGGGGGGGTCATCTGTGCAGGGCTGAAAGATATAAGAACAAGATCTCCTCCCCCCTTTCTGGGTGGACTCTCCCAGGGGAGGCAGACAAGGGCATGGAGAACAGAGATAAGAAAAGGAGAAGTACATGAGGGGGGTAGCTTGCAGGCAGAGTTTGAAAAGGCGTTAGTACTGCAGTGGTTAAAGAAACAGATAGGCAGACAAAATGAGGAAATCACAGATGAGGACAAAAGAAAGCTGGATTCTGGTAAGACAACAACAAAATGAAATATTTCACTTCTGAACTTGAACATTTGCAACGTGTTAAAGACAAGGACTTGCAACTTGAAAAAAAAATGCTGGGCAGCTTGAGAATGCTGAAAGCTCCAAATAATTTTAAAAGCCTAATATTTTAAGGTGTGCAATTTTCCAGGGGCAGGAGAATCTACCTTTAACATTTATTCTAAAATAGACCATATTATTTTAGAGATTGAAAAATGCTTATATGTTTCAGGATTAGCTTCATAGTAGTTTCACCAATTAGTTGTGGGAGTAATGTCCTTATAGCCCACGTGTAGGCTGCCATGCAGCTGAACCACATGGATGGAAACAGGACAAAGGAGAACTTTGAGCAATAATCCCATTGAAAACTCCTCCCAGTCACAAACGGCTTGGAAATTGTGATCTATATCACGTACTCATATGTAAATAGGCAATCCCTCCTACCTGCTTCCTGTACACACCCACATTTTGCTGAGCTAATAAAAGAGATTCCCTGACTTTTGTTCTGGGTCTCTCATCCCGAGGAAAAACTCTGTGTGGTGTTATTTCTTCACTGTTTCGGCTAAATTTCATGAGAGGCCCTCTGGAAGCGGAAAAACCGCAACTGGTGACCCCGACGTGATCACTAATAAAGTGATACGTTCCTTCGACCTCCTACTACTCATCGCCCGGACGAGGCTTAGTGCACTTCAGATATCGTTGGTAAAGACGGCTATCTTTTCGTGAGTAATGGGGGGAAAATTTTCTAAGACGCAGGCCGTGCATCTGCAAGAACTTAGAGAATTAACGAAGTCTACAAATTTTATTCTCAAAAACAGCGGTAAATTATTGCCTGTTTTGAGTAAATCTGATTTGGTTAATTTATTATGTTATATTTGGGAAAAATATCCGGCATATCCGGAAAAGGGCTCACTTAAAGTGACTACATGGAGTAAATTGGGTATTTCTTTCCATGAGCACCCCAGAGCTCCTGCAAAAATGCTATCATCATGGCGAATTGTTCTGGAATGCCTCAAAGTCCATGAACAAGGGCTCACAGAGACATTGGGCTCTGTGACCCCCCCACCGCCTTACAAGAGACAAATTTCACAAGGCAATGAGGCATTTCCTCTTACCTCCCCCTCCTCACCATCTCCTCCATCCCCCCCCCTCTCAGTTCCTCTTTCTGCTGATCTTTCTATTGTTCCTCCTGCAGCTCCTCCCATGAGTGCTGTTGCTACTACCATGGCTGAAGTTCGAAGTCAGGGTTTGCTTGATATTGATGAATTGTCTGAGTGTTCTGCATTTCCTGTCTCTTTTGTTCACAATGCTGTGGGCGCTATAAAGGTCTTTTTGGTGCCCTAGGGACCTTCTGCTCTTCCTGGAGAGGCTAATTCTTTTGCTTCTCCACAGCCATTGTACACCCCCATAAGGCAAATTTTAGAGGAACAATTGGGATGCTTTGAAACTTCAAGTGGCTGTTAAGTTTAACCCTGTCAGACAATGTCTGGTGGTGCTTTGTGTTGATGTGTGTTTTGTTTTATATATGTTTAACTCCTAGAATGTTAAGCTTGGACTTGGAATGGTGAGAAAAATAGGAGATGGTTAAAGGGCCCTATAAAAACCACATGTTTGGTTGGAATCATCTCATGATTTTTCTCGCTTCTTGCAGGACAAGCCATATGTCTAAATAAATGTTGTTTTAATGGTATTTGTGTATATATGTCTGTCTGTGTTGTTTTGTGTTATTTCCAAGACTTGGAAAAGGGTCAAAACCCTCTTTGATAACAACAAACAAAAAGGCCTTAATTAAAAATAAAAAGTTTTGCTTGAAAAACGTATGAAATGAAATATTTGTATGTGAAATGGTGTAAGCAAACAGAATGGAAGTGAATGAGTTAATTTGCTGGTGTAAATGTGTGTGTGTTAGCCCTCACCCCTCCACCCATCCCACGCTGTGAAAGGAACAGTAAAACTGTAGTTTTTATTGTTGTAACATGGGAACGCAATGGCATGAGTTTGCATGTGTAAAGTTTTATGGAAGAGGTATAAAAGAATTTATAAAAAATGCATGTGAATTTTTTTGGTGGTGAGATTTTTGTAAAGTTTCTTTTTCTTCCCCCCCCCCCTCCTGACTCTTTCGTTTTTCGCTGGCTGTATTGCTTTAAGAGCGAAGGAAAAGCAGACAGATGAGGGGGGGCAGCTGTTCGTTTTAACTATTTTTTTTTCTCTTCTTCCTTTGCCTAGAAGTCTGGGTTGAGGAAGGGGGGTGGATGTGAATTTAATGCCCACTCTTGCAGTTTCAGCTTGCAATTTTTTTTTACTCGAAAGAGGAGACAGTAATTGTTGGGCACTTCTTTTGCAAATTTTTGAGTTTTAAATTTTTTAGTTAGACATATACATCCATCAACCAAAAGAAATGACTCTGAATTGTTTTGCTTAGATTTGTAAATGTTTTCCCTATTGAATGGAAATTTGTTTCATCTGAATGGAATTTGATTAAATTGGAACCCCAAAAATACAATCTAATTGGCTTTTTGAAATACAAACTGATTCAAGTATCTATGGATTCCAAGTTGCCTTGGAAAAGATACAGTTACACTTTATCTTTATTTAGGGCATAAAATGTTGCAATCTTATTCTGTTCCAGTTTTTGTTATAAACAAGAAATCAGGCAAATGGCGTTTCCTCCATGATTTACGTACAGTGAATGCTGTTTTACAACCTATGGGAGCACTGCAATACGGCCTCCCAAACCCAAATTTAATTCCAAAAGATTTTGACTTAATGATAATTGACTTAAAGGATTGTTTTTTTTTCCATTCCTTTGCATCAACAGGATAAACATTTATTTGCTTTTACAGTGCCTGAGTTGAATAATTCTCAACCAACTCAGCGCTACCAATGGAAGGTTTTACCACAGGGCATGCTAAATAGCCCTACAATGTGTCAGTTTTTTGTTTCCCATGTTTTGCAACCATATCGGGACCTTCATCCCTCCTTTTTGGTTTACCATTACATGGATGATATTTTGGTCGCAGCACCAGGCCCAAAGGGTACTGTTTTTGCAACTTTGCCAACCCTCACAACAATTTTGCAAAAAGGAGGTTTGCACATTGCTCCTGACAAGGTCCAAACCTCCCCTCCTTTTCAATATTTGGGCCATAAATTATTGGCCTCCCATGCTGCACCACTTTTTCCCTTATTAAAATTACCACACCAACCAACTTTACTTCAATTACAGCAATATTTAGGTGCTATTAATTGGATTCGACCTTATATAGGTCTCACCACTTTTCAATTATCACCTCTTTTTTCAGCCTTAACCAAAGGCAAACATCCTGCAGATGTTATTCCACTGCAGGACAGTCATTTAAAAGTGATTCAATTGGTCAACCAAGCCCTACAAATTCAGTGGGTTGACTGAATGACCCCAAACATTCCCTTTTCTCTTTTATTGTGTAATACTATTTCTTTACCTTCATGTGCTATTGTCCAAACTATTCCCTCCTTGCTGATTCTAGAATGGCTTCACCTCCCTCACACTCCTAGAAACACAATTAGTCAAAAACCTTTTCAATTTGCCTCTCTCATCTCTAAGGCTCGCCTTCGAGCAAAAGCCCTTGCAGGAATAGAACCTTCTGTCCTATATGTACCATGTTCTCTCACTACATGGGAAACCATCTATTCTAACTCTGAAGCCTTGCAGCTTGCTCTCACTGAGTGGCCTGGAAAGATATCCTGCCACCCTCCTGCTGATCCTCGCATTCAGCTCCTACAAAATATTCCTGTTTCATGGGATACCCAATTACAACGCTTTCCCATCCCACATGCTGTCACACTCTTTGCAGATGGCAGTAAACAATTTGGTGCTTGTGCCTGGTATATTCATGACCAATGGCACACAAAAATAACGCCACCCCAACGGTCTGCTCAGCGTGCGGAACTAGCCGCTGCCATTCTAGCTTTTCAAACATTTTCCACTCAATCTTTAAATCTCATTCTTGACAGTCTCTATGTCACTCAAATTGTCACCACTATTTTTCAATCATACCTCTCTCCCTCCCTGGACCCTGATTTAACTTCTTTATTTTCCACCCTACAAACTGTAATATCCAACAGGAAACATCCTTACTTTGTCACACACATAAGAAGCCACCAGCCTTTTCCTGGCTTCTTGCAAAAAGGAAATGATATTGCAGACGCTGCAGCCTCTGCTACCTGCCTCATGTCTCTTTCTCCTGTCTCCCCTTGGGACAGTCATGCTTATTTCCATCAAAATAAAAAAGCACTTGTGAAACAATTTGGACTAACCACTGCAGAAGCAACTGCTATTCTCCAGCAGTGTGCCACTTGCAGCAAGCAGGCTCACTCGCTCCCAATGGGGGTTAACCCCAGAGGAACCGAGTGCTGCCAAATCTGGCAAATGGATGTTACACAATATGCCCCATTTGCCCCATGGAAATATCTTCATGTTTCCATAGACACCTTCTCTGGCTTCATCATTGCAACCCCTCAACGGGGTGAAGCCACTAAGCATGTCATTAATCATTGTATTCGTTCATTTGCAACGTTGGGATGCCCAAAAGAACTTAAAACAGACAATGGTCCTGCTTACACAGGAGCAGTTTTTGCTGCCTTTTGTAATCAGTGGTCAATTGTTCACAAATTTGGAATACCTTACAATTCCCAGGGCCAA
Source organism: Azemiops feae (assembly GCA_023970755.1). Taxonomy (NCBI): domain Eukaryota; kingdom Metazoa; phylum Chordata; class Lepidosauria; order Squamata; family Viperidae; genus Azemiops; species Azemiops feae. The sequence goes on from JALGBA010002529.1 coordinate 72,854, forward strand.
GCTCTGGTTGAACGTGCCAACCAGACGTTAAAACATGCGCTGGAAAAATATAATCAGACACAGGGGAAAACTCCCCCTAGCCTCCCAGCTTTGCAAAACAGGCTTAACCTGTGTTTATACACCATTAACTTCCTGAACCTGACGGGCACTCCTCCATCATCCGCAGCAACTCGTCACTTCTCTGCTTCTCCTGCTGCAGCAACATCCAAACCACTGGTGTACTTCAAACGACTTCCTGACCCCACCTGGAAAGGCCCTGCTGAACTCATCACCTGGGGACGAGGTTACGCCGCCATCCAAACCAACGGTGAGACTTTGTGGGTCCCTGGTCGACACATCCGTCCCTATCATTCCAAAACAAAAACAGAGGACCTTTCCCCATCTGACGTTAACAACTTGGGTTAACTGGTGAAACCATACCATGGCAAAACGAGTGATGTGCCTGGGTCTAGGACTGACACTGATAATGAAAGCCCTGATGTATAAGATGGATCTGGATCAAGGAATTCCTGAGCAGGGAGCATGGCAAGATAACACCTACATAAAAGACATTGGTCAACTGGCTGTGGCAATGAATAAGACAAACTGCTGGATGTGTATGCACATCCCACCACAAGGAAAACAAGGTTTGATGGTGCAAGCAGTCCCTTTGAATAACACCAGCTGGCTAACCTATGACAACTCCACACAGCCCATTAAACGATTATCAAACAAGAAAGGGATGGTTCTAGCGATTGGTCATAGGTTGCAGGAAAAGGCAGAGATTTGTTTTGAATACAAACCTGGTGATAGTACAAACAGCATCAAATTAGGGGTTTATCCTTTTTGTAATAAAGTCATACAGATTACTTCCCAAATGACTCGTAACGGGACTAACCTCAATGGAACAGTAAAAATATTAAAGGAACAGATCCACACCTACACACAGTATCAATGTATATATCAGATGTATACTTGTAATACTGGAGTCCAATCTGAAGGAAGTTGCTCTCCACCATGCCCTGTTAACACCTCAGCCAATGACATGTTTCATAAGCAATGCGGACAATATAATGTTTCCAACAGCAAGGTCATGACATGTCGATGGATTTCCTCTATAGTCAAGTTGATTGAGTCATCAGATAACTCCACATTTCCTATAATTGATCATGGACTATGGTTTTTGTGTGGCCGACGAGCATATTCACATGTCCCACCAAGGTGGTCTGGCTGTTGTACCTTGGGATATGTATTACCATCTCTGCTGGTCTCTGACACCCTGCCTGTTGGACGTCTTCGCAATAGGAGGGAGGATATTAAGTCTCCATTAAATTTAAACTGGGGCGTTGCTATTGCTCGTGGGATGATACCACCACTAGGGATCGCTATGAACTATAGGGATCTGCATGCTTTAAATAATTGGACTGTTGTAATGTTTAATGATACCATTAATGCACTCAAATTAGTAACTAAGGAATTGACTGAGGTTAGAGAAGTAGTATTGCAAAATAGGTATGCCTTGGATTTTATGTTAGCTTCTAAAGGTGGCGTCTGTGCACTGATCCACTCCCATTGTTGTGTATACATCCATGACTATAAACTGAATATCACCCACACGATACTACACATGGAAGACATGATCAACAACAACCCCCTTCAGACCAACGGCCCAGATGCCCTGGACATATGGGGGGCATTGTGGTCCTGGTTACCGGACGGCTCTTGGCTGCGCTCTCTGATTCCTACAATAATAACCATAATCATTCTTCTGATCATGTTGTGTTGTTGCATTCAATGTCTTCCTTCCCTACTGCAGACATGTAAAGGTCTTTTACCTTCCCAAAGAAAAGATATGTTTATAGCCGAAAGACAATCACTTTTAAGCCTTGAAGGCCTACGTATTGAAAAAACAAAAACAGAGGAGATGTGGGAGTAATGTCCTTATAGCCCACGTGTAGGCTGCCATGCAGCTGAACCACATGGATGGAAACAGGACAAAGGAGAACTTTGAGCAATAATCCCATTGAAAACTCCTCCCAGTCACAAACGGCTTGGAAATTGTGATCTATATCACGTACTCATATGTAAATAGGCAATCCCTCCTACCTGCTTCCTGTACACACCCACATTTTGCTGAGCTAATAAAAGAGATTCCCTGACTTTTGTTCTGGGTCTCTCATCCCGAGGAAAAACTCTGTGTGGTGTTATTTCTTCACTGTTTCGGCTAAATTTCATGAGAGGCCCTCTGGAAGCGGAAAAACCGCAATTAGTGATATGATAAGAAAAGTAACTTAAGAAGAAGATTATTTCCCCACACAAGAAACTTGAGTTTCAGGAGGCTCTTGTAGCTAGACACATCTCATGTTTCAGGAAAAGGGTAGACAGATAAAACCCATTTACAACACATACAATAAATACAAGAGTTAAACTTTTCCAGCAGATGAACTTAAAACATTCCCTCCTGGTAACTTTGGGCTGTTCTTAAGAGTACAGAGAGAAAGGGGAAAAGAAAAAAACAAGCACATTTTTCTTCACTCTGTTTGTTGGCCAGACAAACAGAGTGAGGGTATTTCCTTTTTTGGTGGTTTGTTTTAAGCAGAATGTCTAGCAGAATTTTAAAATTCTTTTATCTTTGGATTTGAAACAGTTAACAGTCACATTTACCTCACACACAAAGACTTTGACACACATATATACACAAAGACAAGGAAAACAGAAAGGGAAACAGAAGTCTTAGTTTTACACATCCTAGTCATTCCCACCATAAATCTCAGATAACTCAAATTAGGGAAGGCACAGATCTTAAACATACCACGTGGTTGCGTAGAGAGAGAGAGAGAGAGAAAGAAAAAGAGAATCACTATTTTTTTAACAGTATTTTATTAGGTTTTATAAGGGTAAGGGAGGGATAGGGTCAATATAGGTATTGGGATTCAAGGTAAGATGCGGGGGTGGGGGTGGGATAAGGGTAGGTACAACAATGGGGTTGCCCCCAGAAACATTTCCATGCTTTAGCAAGCGGACTATTTCATCTATTTTCAAGAGTATTTGATCAAATTCTATCTGTTCTTTATAAAATCCCATTGTCTTTACATCTTTCTCATATCTTGTTTGGATTTGCAAATAAGGCCACCATGCTAAGTCAATACCTTGTTGTTGTAGGTCTTGCCTGTCTTTAAGTTTTCCATCCTTGTCCAAAATGTCTTTGTAAGTAACAAGTTTGTCATAGTTAATTAAATTTGGGTAAGCAAAGGCTTCCATTGTTGAAAGCCACTCTAGTATTTTAGTATAAATTTTTTGTTTCTCTCCCATTCTAAAAACAGTACATTCCTTATAGCATGGTTTTGAAAATATCTATGTATTTTATTTTTCCCATACCACAGGAAGGCATGCCAACCCAGTTGTAGGTCATGCCCCTCTAGGTAGAGAAGTCTTTTATCTCTCAACGTTATCCATTCTTTGAGCCATGGTAAAATGGCTGCTTGATAATAAAGTCTCCAATCCGGGAGTCCAAATCCTCCACTATCTTTAGCTTCTTGTAACATTTTAACTTTGATTCGTGCTTTTTTCCCTTGCCATATAAATCTCAATATTGTTGCATTTAGATCATCAAAGAATATCTTTCCCAATTTTACAGGAATTGTTTGAAATAAGAAAAGTAGTTTCGGTAGGACACTCATCTTCACTGTCGCTATTCTTCCTAGCAGTGACAGTTGAAGGCTTTTCCACTTTTCCAAATGTAATTTTATTTGTTTCAACAGTCTTTCGTAATTATCTTCTTTTAGTGTTGTACATCTTGATGTTAAGTAAATACCTAAATATTTAACCTTTTTAACTATGTGCAGATTTGTCTTTTTTATGAATTGGGTTTTCTGTTTGTCTGTTAAGTTTTTTGTTAGTACCTTAGTCTTTTCTCTATTTATTTTCAAACCAGCCACTTCTCCAAATTTTTCTATTTTCTGCAACAGTCTAGTACAGTGATGGCGAACCTTTTAGAGACCGAGTGACCAAACTGCAACCCAAAACCCACTTATTTATCGCCGGGTGCCAGGTGGGCATGGCCCACTGGGTGGGCGTGGCTGTGGTGGTCATGGCAGTCTGGGTGGGTGTGGCCAAGGTGAGCGTGGTCACCTCGATGTTGCTCATGGGGAGGGATGCCTGTGGGGGCCGGGCAGGGTTGGGGGAGATCCAGGGGGTCTCTGGCAGGTGGGGCGGTGGGCAGGAGGCTCGTCCTGCGGGGTGAGGCGAGGCAAGGCAAGGCAGGGCGGGGGTGCCATTGTCGCAGGGCAAGGTGAGGCAGGGGCCAGGGCGTCTGCTGCCTGACACCATCGGCCCCCGCACACAGAGGCCAGCGAACACATGGGGGCCGACAATGTCCGTCAGCAGCCACAGCCTGCTGGCCCCTCGACTGGTGCACTCTGGGACTCCGCAGCCGGCCGCCAGCAATTCAGAGAAGCCGCCTCTGAGCTGGACGGCCAGTCGACAGCTGAGGAGGCGATGCAGTGGGTCGTGCCCGGTAAAAGGAGAGCATGCGAGGCCAGGAGGGATGGGACAGGGGGGAGGGAAACAAGCCATGCTGGGATGCATCTGGCCACGTGGGACCTCGGCGAGTTAGCGGGGGGCTGGTTGAAGAGGGACGGTTGCCATCTCCGGGGCAAGGCGCGCGTGCCCACAGAGAGGGCACAAAGCTTTCTGTATAATCTCCATTTAGAAGTATCCTGGCGGTGCGAAAGCTTGTAATTTATATTTCTGCTCTTGTATCTCCAGTCCTTTAATTTCCGTGTCCTGCAATTGTTTGTTGTAGATTGCTTGAATTGCGTTTATAAAATTGTTGCCAAAATCCATTTCCATCAGTTGTTGAAACATAAATTGCCAATTTAAGTTGTCAAAGGCTTTTTGCGCATCAAGAAATATCAATGCCATCTGTTTCCCTGGATGATTTTCATAGTATTCCAAAACGTTTAAGATAATCCTTAGATTATTTTTTATCTGTCTTTTAGGTAAAAAACCATTTTGGTCTGTGAATAAATTCAGTCAGGAATTTTTTAATTCTTTCTGCCATTATCGAGGCGAAAATTTTATAGTCCACATTTAGTAATGATATTGGTCTGTAGTTTTTTATTTGTGTGGGGTCAGTGTCTTCTTTAGGTATCAAAGTAATATTAGCTTCAGTCCACGTGTTTGGTATTTTTGTCTCTGAAAGAATTTCGTTACACAATTCCTTCAAGATCGGGCTTAATATATCTTGTAGTGCTACATAAAATTCTGCAGGAAGTCGATCTGGGCCCCGAGTCTTATCTTTTTTTTTGCCTTTTTATAGCTTCTATAGTCTCCATCATTGATATTTTCCCGTTTAGTATATTTCGGATGTTCTCCGGGACTTTTGGCAGGTCAGTTTCTTTCATATAGGCCTGTATTCCCTCTTTAGAAACCACCTCTGCCTTGTAAAGTGTCTCGTAATAGGCCTTAATAATTTTTAACATTGCATCATTGTGAAAGTGTAACTCTCCTTTTGAGTCTTGTAGCTTATTTATCGTTCTTTTTTCTTTTTCTTTCTTCAATCTGTATGCTAGCCATCTTCCCGGCTTGTTGGCATTTTCAAAAAAGTTCTGTTTAGACCGTTTAATCTGCTGTGCCATTATATCCATCTCAGTTAGATTTAATTTGTGTTTTATTATTTCCATTTGTTTCTTAAGAAGTTTCTTTTGTGGGTCGATTTGTAGCTCAAGCTCCAGTTTATTGAGTTCTTCTTTCAACTTTAACTGTAGTTGTTTCTTTTCTTTATTTTTTTTAGCAGCATAAGTTATGGCCAAGCCTCTAAAATATGCTTTGGCCGTGTCCCACACATTTTGGAGGGAGGTTTCTTCTTTCTTGTTTATTTTGAAGAAAAAATCCATTTCCCTTGTCGCTAATTGTAAGAATTCTTTTTCTTTCAGTATAGATTTATTCAGAGACCATCTTAGTTTTTTCTTAGTTCCTTTCCAAATCATTTTTATTGGGTTGTGGTCTGCCCAAACATTGGTTTCTATCTCGACCTCTTCTATTATCATTTTCAAGTCAAAGGATGTCCATATCATATCGATTCTAGACCAAGATTTGTACCTATTTGAGTAGAATGTGTATTGTGATTTTTCTGGATTCCCCTCTCTCCATATATCTTGAATGGACAATTCTTCTTTCATTTTTAAAAAGGCCTTGGGTAAAGTATTTTCCCCTTTTCTCCCATGTTTATAGCTTTTATAGTCCCGGGTTGCATCTACTATTGCATTGAAATCTCCCAGTATACAGAGATTTTGGTAGTTTAAATCCACTATTTTGTTGTGTAGTTGGTGATAAAATTGGTGTTGCTTATCATTAGGTGCATATATTGCAACCATCAATATCTGTTTTTGATCCACCATAATTTCCACCATTAATATTCTCCCCTCTTCGTCTGCATAAACATGTTTAGGATTCATCTTTTCTTTTATATAGAGAGCTATACCTCTTTTCTTTTGAGGAGCAAGAGTAAAGTAAAGCTTACCCATTTTCGGTTGTTCTAAAATTCTGGCATGTTGTCTCTTGATATGTGTCTCTTGGAGACAAATTATGTCCATTTTTAACTTTTGTAGTCTAGTGAAGATTTTTCTCCTTTTTAAGGGAGAATTTAGTCCATTTATATTTATTGATAAGATTCCAATCTCCTCCATGACTTCAGTTATATCTGGATCTCAATCTTCTAGATGAGCCTATCTGTCTCTGGTCTCTCGGTCTTGTGCCTTCCTCTGGATAAGTCTTTTTAACTTCTTCCTCCTCTACTTGTTTGGATGCTCCTGCAGCACCCGTTTCCTCTTGCTTCTTAGGTTCAGGATCCCCTTTTTCCAAGAAGGTTCTGTGGTTGTCAAAAAATTCCGCTGCTTTGGCTTCCGGTTCCGGATCGCGACACCAGCAGTCGTACGGAGAGATCTCTCTCTCCCACCGGCTGCTTTCCCTCCGCCGGTAGACCCTTAATCGGGTCGAAAGTCGCCCCGTAGAGGCGACCACCGTTAGAGGAGGCTCCTGCTCGACTGGGGAAGAGCGGCGGCTCTCCCCAGTTCGAGCTTTCTCCTTAGGGCCGCCGGAGGAAAAGATCGCCCAATAAAATGGACGATCACTTCGTCGCACCAGCTGAAAGCCAGAAGAACATCTAAGCGAAAGAACCCCCATGGAGAATCCGGGTGAGACCTTTCCTACCCCTTTTTTTTTTCCCTAACTACTTTCCTGTTAAAAGCTTTCTTTGAACTATTTCCCTGTCGTGAGGAAGCAGCGTTTGGGCAATGGGGAAAAACAGCTTTGGGAAAAAAAATATATAAATAAAAACCAGTCAATTTTGATGGACTATTTAAATTTTGGAATACTGAGGGGACCTGAAAACATTTTATTCTTGACTATTATTGTTACAACTACGCATTTATTATTTTGAGCCCTTTCTTCATCTTTTTCAACACGAAAAATAAAAAATCTATTATTTGGAAAGGAAAAAAAAAAAAAGATTTTTTGGTTTGCTGAGGACATCTTGTGTCGAAAAGTGGTACTGCAATTATATTTCTTTATGGCTGGGAATGGCTATGACTTTCAAAGGGTGATAACCACAAGATAACGGATGCAGCTGGCCTATTGAAAATTGAAGGTGAATGCTTGCTTGATTCTTATGAAGTAGAGCCTTCTTTAAAGATTAAAAAGCCTTATTACTATCGATATGGAACTTAATACACAACTGGACTATGAACTTATATTGGAAACAATTTTAGAAGCTGCAGAGGATGTGAGCTCCTATTTTCAATCCCTTTTCCCTACACTGAGAGAAACCGTGGAAACCACAAAACAAACTAATTTCATTCAACTTCCAACACAACCTATCGAGAAGTCTGATGACTATACAACAACTTCAACAGAGATGTCTGAAGCATCAATACCAATACCAACAGAGACTGACACTCAGATACAACTTATTGAAAATCGAGAAAAGGTGGATAAACAATTGGCAAATATAACATGGAATAAAACAGCTTTTACCATCCAAAGGCTATTAGAAGAAAGGAAAGAGAACTTTGACCAATTTGAAGCGTTAAAGAATATGGACCTTTTAATATTGTGGTTTGATTATGTAGGAACCTTACTATGGAAACCACTATGGCATAGAAAGAAGCCCAGAGTTAGATTTAAAAATGTATTTTAAAGTCTTATTTAATGGGATTAAAAAGGCTTTGATTTCTTGACTGACTTAACAACTAATGGAACACGTGAAATTTTTAAGAGGATACCCTTTGTAATATACTTTGTTTTAGATATGATATGTATTGGAGAAGTAAACTTTACCTACTGGTTTAAAAAGATTTTTATAGATATAGAGGCATTGATAGAATATATATTTAAATTAGATAGAAATTTATTTGTTGACCTGATATTTTTATTTTAAGAGAATTATTTGGAAATAAAAGGAGAATAAGAGGGATGGGTGATAAGAGAAAAAAATGGTATCAAAGAAGAAGATATGGGAATGTTGTTGCGAGAACAATATACCAGATATAATTATGTAAAAAAAAAAAAGGGCACCCGAAGTGTTAATAATATGTCTATTTAAGGCTAATTGAAATATAGTAATTGTAAGTTAGTAAAGCTTAAAAACAGGATTTGGATTTTTAGAATTGAAATGTAACTGATATTTGATAGGATCGTTTGAAACTTATATAGAATTTATTAATTTGAATAAGTAAGATTAAATGAGGGAATTAGAGAGGGAAGTTTAAAAGAGTTGATTTGAGTTATATATTTGTGATTGTCTTTCTTTTTTTGGATGTTTAATATACCCACCTCCATGGTGGTTCCTAAGCACCTTAATGTAATCCCTGTACCCCTATAAAATCTAATAAAATATATTTAAAAAAAAAAAAAATTCCGCTGCTTTAAGGGTGGTGTCCAATCTATATCTTTTCGAATCCCAGAAAATTAATATCCCTTCTGGGACCAACCATCTGAAATTCACTCCTTTGTCAAGCAATTTCCTAGTTAAAAACTGGCAATCTCTTCGAGCCTCTCTTATCCTTCTGGGAATTTGCTTGAGCACTGCTACTTCTTTTTCTTTGTATTTTAGCGGTTGATCTCTTACTGCTCTCAAAATCTCATCTCGTGTGGATCTTTTAAGGAATCTGACATGAACTTCCCTGGGGACTCTGTTTCTTCTGGCGTAACTTGAGTTGACTCTATAAACCTGGTCTATTTCTCCTTTCATTTCGGCCTTTCCCATTCCTAAAAGATTTGCAAGTAGCTCAATTATCAGGTCTAACAGGTTTTCATCCTTATCTTCTATTATATTTTGAAATCTTAAAAAGTATGATGCTCTTTCCATCTCTATCACCGTGAGGGTATCTTCCAGTTCCGCATTTGTTTGGGCCAATCTTTGATTCTCATCTTGTAGAGACTCTAATTTCTGGTCGACTTCCACTGATTTGTCTTCTATCTTTTGGATCCTTTGTTAATTATCTGTGATCGCCTGTTGGAAGCTTTCAATTTTTTGATTCATTTTATCGAGATCATTTTTCAAATCTTCGTAATTTTTAGTCGAGGACGCCGCCTGAGCTGCAATTGCCTGTAATATTGCCTGGGTGTTCTTTTGTTGGGTATCCATTTTTTCTTGCTGTAACACTGTAATGATTGATTTTTGGTAGACTGGACTCGCGGAGGTCGAGGCAGGAGCAGAAGATCCTTTCTTCCCAAGTTTAGTCAAGTTTGAGGTGCTCATCTTTAAGTTGATGTCTTATATTATAATCCACCAGGTGGCCCAATGGCCAATTGTAATCCAGTAAGCTCCTATTGCTAGGAGGAAAAATCACCAAAAAATTGAAAAGGAAAAAGTAGTTCCAACCAGGAGAGAGGGAAAAAAAGGCAAAAACTGTCAAAAAGGAAAAAGCAGGCAAAAGAGGAACAAAATCAGTGATAATAAAAAGTAGGGGAGAGAGAGAGAAAAAAAACTCCCAATAAAAAGGAATGTTGAAGAGAAGGTTCAAATAAGAAAAAGCAAAAAACAAAAGAGGAAGCTATCCAATTTTTAATCCACCAGGTTCTGCTCAAAGGCAGGGGAAAAGGAAAAAGGAAAAAAAAAAGTTCCTTGACATTCAGTTCTTCTTGGCAGGGTGTTTATAATCCTCCTTCAACAGGCTTCAAGGTCATAGATAAGGATGTCTGGGCATACAGCCAACCTTCTAGTCTGAATAAGCACCAGACAAAAGAAAAAAAAAATTTTTTTCAATGTAGCCACCAGGGATACAATGTATCCGTTCCCAGCACTTAGGTATTAAAAAAGAAGTCCAGAGTGAGGGAAAAAAAAGTTTGTGAAGTTTTAAAAGCAACCAGTATAATTACAGTGGCTTTCCGAGTTAAAGCAGAGAAAAAAGGTGTCTTTAAAAAAGTAGGCTTCCCAAATTTCTATTAGGACTTAAACAGCTTCACTGTATTAAGAGTTTATTTTTTAAAATGCAGAATAGCTTAAACTGCCGCTTGTATACGGGGGGTGGAGGAAAACTCCACCCCCTCCCTAAAGGCTTCACGCTCAGGTTAAAAACAGGCTATTTAAGAAAAAAAAAGTCCACCTTCACCAAGAAAGAAGAGCGTGTTCTCACCCGGCTCAGCTGCTTGCTGTCGATCAACGCTGTTTCTCCGCCTCCGACGAACAGCTGTTAATGGCGGATCGCATGAATGCGGTCCGCCTTTCTTCCGCTGATTCCAGGGGCTGCTTTGGCTTCAACGAGCCGGCTACCGCCGGCCCGTGGTCCTCAAAGTTTCGCCCTTCAGTGGCCACCTCTCCGGGGCGGCATTCGGCCCAAACGGACCCACCAACAGAAGAAAAACGGACCAGGGGAACGGAGAGTCTTTCCCCGGGTCTAGCTTCAGCGACATCACCGGAAATCTCCTAGACACATCTCATGTTTCAGGAAAAGGGTAGACAGATAAAACCCATTTACAACACATACAATAAATACAAGAGTTAAACTTTTCCAGCAGATGAACTTAAAACATTCCCTCCTGGTAACTTTGGGCTGTTCTTAAGAGTACAGAGAGAAAGGGGAAAAGAAAAAAACAAGCAAGCACATTTTTCTTCACTCTGTTTGTTGGCCAGACAAACAGAGTGAGGATATTTCCTTTTTTTAAGCAGAATGTCTAGCAGAATTTTAAAATTCTTTTATCTTTGGATTTGAAACAGTTAACAGTCACATTTACCTCACACACAAAGACTTTGACAGACATATATAAACAAAGACAAGGAAAACAGAAAGGGAAACAGAAGTCTTAGTTTTACACATCCTAGTCATTCCCACCATAAATCTCAGATAACTCAAATTAGGGAAGGCACAGATCTTAAACATACCACGTGGTTGCGTAAAGAGAGAGAGAGAGAGAGAGAGAGAGAGAGAGAGAGAGAGAGAGAGAGTCACTATTTCTTATTTTCTCTTTAAGTACCTTTATTTAGCCAAATTGGTTTCCCAGCAAAGCCCTGAGCAAAGCCCATTTCTTACATATTTCTCTTGCTCTTCGTTTTGAGCAAATCTCCTAGGGGGTCCTAATTGTCACCTTTGAACTGCCGCTTCCCATGTTCGCTCTCAGATGTGGGGCTCATTTTGGCTCAGTCAGGTACAAAAGAAAAAAACGTCCGGTTTTCGGACAAAAAAGCATCCGGGAGGACTTCGGTTCCCTGGCGAAGTACGAGAACCTCCTTTCCTGGGAACTACCTATCACGGTTTTCGGACTCTTCACTAGTCCGGGAGGACCTGCCGCTTTTTTGAAAAGCAGTGAGTATTGATACCTCCTTTCCAACTACCGGTTTTCAGACTTTTCACTAGTCTGGGAGGACCTGCCGCCTTTTTTAAAAAGAAACGGTGAGTACGAGCACCTCCTTTCCTGCCACTGGTTTTCAGACCCCTTGTGGATCTGGAAGGACCTGCTGCCCCCTACGCAGTGAGTACATGGCACCTTCTGAACTAGGCTTTGCTTCCAGGGCCTTACCAGCTGGTTGCCCAAATCCAATTCTCTCATTCACTCATTCCATTCCATTTTCACACAGCCTCTTCCTTTTCCCTAACAAAAGGTCCTGCGCTCTGGCCAAACCCCCATGCTTTCCAGGGTCTGCCACTTGAACAGATCCTTTCTGCAGCTAGGAAAGACCAGAGGGAGCAAATTCCAACTGTGATTGGGGAAAAAAGGGTCTTCTCATTCACACACACAGACATGCACACATTTCCTTTGTTCCCCTGGGCTTTAAAGTTAAAATTTAGAGGTACTCACCTTTACCTTCTTTCCAAAGCAGCCCTTGAGCTCAAACTCAAAACTCCCTTTACTACCCTGGCTCCACATGGGCAGGGCCTGGGAAACCATCCACAGACACAAGGGGGTCTGCTGCCGGCAAGATGGGGCTTACCAGTCTCAGTCCATTGGAGGGGTTAGCTTGGAGTCCCATTCTGGCATGCCAAATTGTTGGAAGAAAAGTCTTCATCCTGGTTCATCCAAGCTGGGAATAAACATGGCAACTGCTTTGGGAAGAAGGTTGTAGTTTATTGGAGAGGAGAGCCAGACAGGAAGATGGTTCTGGCAGCAAAGAGGAGAGAAAAAAGGGCTGAGCGCATGTAGGAAGTAGGTTTTTATACCCTCTGGAGCCTTTTGTTTGGAGCTGTTCCTGTGGCATGAACTTTGACATGAGTCTGAGTGTGCCTTTCTGGTATTCTGATGGTGATGGGTCAATCTTATTATGTCCAAAGGTCATATCCTGCTTCCCTGGGGCTGATGACTCTTAGAGTTTGGATGGGGTATGTAGATTTTAGGTCTTTGTCTTCTTAATCTAGCTCCCTGGATTTACATCTGCATCTCTATAGAACTGGTTTCTGCTTGGGGAAGGGAGACCTGGGGCTATTAAGAAAACTGGGCATGCTTTCCTGCTTCTTTAAGATCCTTGGAGGAAATATATTTTTCTGCCCTTTTTTAATATTTCCTTCTCTGGGGGGGGGCTGACTTCCTACAGTAGGAAGTCACCCCCCCCCCAAAGAAGAACATATTTTGGGGGATATTTAAAAAAAGGCAGAATATTATATTTCCCCAAAGGAATAATAGAAAAATCTTAGGTAGAAACCAGCCCCCAGTCTCCTTCCCCCAGGCAGAGGCCAGTTTTTAGAAATGCAGATTTGGGGCCGCCTATTCATAAGCAAAATGCCTTCAGCCACAGCCTCAGAGAAGGTTTGAGCTGATGGGATTAGAAAAACAAACACTCCAGGACAGGAACATGACCTTTTCTTATATATATTTTTTATTTTCTACATTTACAATTCATAAGTGCTTAGTAAACAACGTGTTGTCTGGGTCCATTTGTTTTACTTAATAATACACATTAAATTCCTAATCTCTACCCCGTTTTTCCAGCCATTGATAAACTACATCCCATATTTGAAAATATTCTGTGTCTTCTTTTTCTTTAATCTTCAGTGTAAGTCTATCCATTTCTGCACAGTCCAGTATTTTCTTGATTATCTCTTCTTCAAATGGTGTTTCTTCATTTTTCCAATACTGAGCAAATACAATTCTTGCTGCTGTTAATACATGCAACATTAAATATACACTTTATCATATTTTCCTGATAATATACCTAATAAAAATAGTTCCGTTTTAAAAATCTACATCTTTTCTTAACATCTTTTCTAGCCAGATACGTATTTTTGTCCAAAATTTTTTTGCTTTAGGGCACGTCCACCAAAGATGGTAGAACGTGCCTGGGTTTTGATTGCACTTTTAACAGTTACTAGACATGTTTTTAAACATTTTTGCTAATGTTGCAGGTGGTAAGTGCCATCTATAAAACATTTTATATAATTTTTCTTTATAAGCAGTTGCCATTGTCAATTTATAGTTTCTTTCCCAAAGATTTTGCCATTTTTCTAATTCTATATCGGGTGTCAAACTCGCAACGTCACGTGACGTGTCATGATGTATCACAACTTTTTTTCCATTGCCGGCAATGGGGTGGGCGCGGGTTTGGCATGACGCATCCGGCCTGCGGGCCGGCAGTTTGACACCCCTGTTCTATATTGTGCCCAAACTTTTTTGCCCATGTTATCATTGTTTCCTTCACTTGTTCATCTTCCATTTTTAAATTTAATAGAAAATTATAGTTTCTTAATCAGCTTTTCTTCTGAAGTCAACAATATCTAACCCAGGGGTCGGCAACCTGAAACACTGAAAGAGCCACTTGGACCCGTTTCCCTCAAAAAAGAAAAAACTGGAAGCCGCAAAATGTGTGCGCGCATGCGCGCGCGGAACAGGGGGCTTGATTGAAGAGTGGAGCCTAAGCCTAAGGCGAGACATGCACCGGCCCTGCCCCCGTCCAACTCTGGTACGGACGGCTCTGCCGTCCTGGCTTCTCCTCCCCTCGGAAAAGACTGCTCTCCCCCCGCCCTGCGTTCTCCCTCTCTGGGACTTTCTTCTTTCCGCCTTTTGGCATGAAGGTTCTGAGGGAGCGGAGGAGGAGGCCGACGGGGAGAAGGAGCTGCTGCGGCAAATCTTCCGAGGCGGCAGCAGACGGCCGCTTGGGCTCACCTATCTCAGCCTGCTGCGGGAGGCCGGAGTTGAGGCTTCTGGCTCGCTCTGGGAGGGATGCTCCGTTCCTCCCCTTTGGCTGGCGGATGGAGGAAAACCCGGCCGGAATCCACAGACCCAGAACCGGCGGCGGGAAAGGGGGAAGATGGAGAGGAGTTTCCAGGAGTTTCTGGAAGGGGTGCTCAGAAAAGAGAGGATGAGAAGCGGAAAGTGGGAGAAAGGACGTCTTCCAGCTCTCTGGGGTTCTTTCGCTGGGAGGGCGAGGAAGCAGCAGTTCTGCTCCACAGGAGGTGGGAGCAGGCGGCCTCTCCTTCAAGCTTCGCCAAGTGACTCCGGGAGCGAAGCGAGGTCCGAGTCCCTGGAATGTCAACTTTGCGAAAGAGGGAGGCGGTGGGATTAAAATAAAATGGGGGGAGGTTGAGGAAACCCACCAGACGCCTATATCAGAGGGCGAGCAAGAAAGGCAAGATCGGGGAGAGGAAGAAAGCTTTCGGGGCTTGCCCAGCAGGCAGCTGCTCCCCGCTCTCAGAAATCGCCGTGGCGGGAGTGGAAAGAAGCAGGGGAACGCCTCTCTCCCCAGTCTGCCAAGCAAATGAAAGAAAAGTCAAATGCAGCGGCTGGCAGGCAGGGACCGCGAGGAGCAGCCAGGATTGGAGGAGCAGAAGTCAATACTGCCAAAGAGGAGGAAGGAAAGGAAAAGTGGGGGTCTTTAAATAGTCACGCCCACTTTCCCCCCCTTTTTCCTATTTTTTGCAATGACAGGTTGCAGACATCCACATGTGTATGCATGTCAGGTTTGGAAGCCTCCATTTAAGTCTGTGCGTGTGCACAGACATAGGCTGACTTAGGAGCGAAAACACTGCTGGTAGATCTTGTGGGATTTTTGCATGCAGTTTACTTGTGTGGGGGGAGGAGGAGGAAGCGCAGAGCAGCCTGTCAGAGCCCAGATTGTTTGCTTATTGAGACAGAGAGAGAGAGAGAGAGAGAGAGAACGGAAGGAAGACAAGAAAGGAAGAAGAAAGGCAGGAAGAATATGGGAAGGAAGGAAGGGAGGAAAAGGAAAAAAGAGAAAGAAAGAAAACAGGAAGAAAAGGGAGGAAGGAAGATATAATCTTCAGCAAAGCAGCATCCCTGCAAAAGAAACACATTCGCACTTATGTGAGCAGACACGTGCCCCCACAAGCAGCTCCCCCCTCAGCCTCGCTTGCAAAAACCTTGCCCTGCCTTAATTGCAGGCAAAACCTGCCAAAAGCCCAACCAGCCCGTGCAGAAGTGCTGCCTGCTCGCCTTTCCAGGGCGCTCCAGCCCAGCTTCTTTCCTCCCTTTTAGCTGGACAACCTTTAAAATCGGCCTTTTCTATTTATTTATTTATTTATTGGGGGGGGGGGAATCTGCAAGCATGCCAACTGGGGCGGTGGGTCGGGCCGGAGAAGAGCGGACAGCCCACCAGCCGATCCAGGCTGAGCTCCTCCCGAGCAAGCGCGCCGGCTGGGTGACGCCGAGGCCGCTTTGGAAACCGAAAGTAAGCATCGGGCAAAGCGGAGCGGCTTGCCTCCACGCCTCAGAGCCGGGAGGTGCCCCTTTGGAGGAGGAGGAGGAGGCGTCACCACCCCCGGCGCTCTCTCCCGGGCTGGGCATCTTTGCGCAGCGGAGTGGCCGGACGCTCGCTCCCTTCTCCTGGGCTACTGCAAGTCCCCGGGCTCCGGCGAGCCTCTTTCCCGGTCTGCCTTGTCACGCTGGGCATGCTGGCGCCGGCCTTCCTGATCGCCAGCATCGCCCTCCTGGCAGCCCACATCATGGAGAACCTGGTGGACGGCCAGATCAAGCAGGTGAGAAACGGGGCACGCATCTTCCGGGCTGCGATCCCCAGCGGGGGGGCTTAAGAAACGGTCGCCGCGACTCCTTTGGGGACTGAGACTTCTCTTCCAGCCCCCCCGACACCCATCCTGTGCCTGCACGTGAGAAAACTCCCCGCCCGTTCCACGGATCGTGGCTCGGGCGCACCTGATCCAGTCCCTGAGCTCTGCGCCCTGCTCCCCACGATCCCTGCAAATGCATGTCCAGCCCCTGGTTGCAGCCACTCCCTGCAGGGCCCTAACCGCTCTTTGCACCCTGCTTTTCTCGGTCACCCTTCAGGGTGGCACCTTGCAAAACCGAACTTGTGAATGCAGGCTTTTCTTTTTTTAAATTGATGCGCCTCTCCAGAAGCGAGAAAGCCCACGCGTGAAGCAACGTGACATTTTCACGGCGAAGAGAAGGGTCTCAAAGCTGTTTCTGAGGGAAGCAAATGCATCTGATGCACTTTTAGGGCAAGAGTGGGAAAGAGCAGGGATTGGCATTGGCTTAACGAAGTGCCATTTAATTAGCAGTTGCGATAAAGATCTGTTTACTTTAAAAACGGCGGCAGCGTGGTCGGAGGAGGGGAGCCCGAGTGGGGGGGAGGGAGAAAAGGGCCCACTCACCTTTCCAGAAGTCCGTGCAGTCTGAAGAAGAGAAGAGGTTTGTGGGCAGTCCCACAAACAGCTTGTGGGCAGTCCCACAAACCAAAGAAGTTCAACCAATCAATTCAAACTTCACATGTTTGTTTTTTTCGTGAGAAGTTTGAATTGAGTGGTTGAAATTTTTTAGTCCCATTTTTTGGGGGGGGGACTGCACATGGACTGGGAGCCGCAGGAGATGGCTGAAAGAGCCGCATGCGGCTCCGGAGCCGCAGGTTGCCGACCTGTGATCTAACCAAACATTGTCTGGTCTTTATAAAAACCATGTATTTTAGCATCTTTCTCATATCTCAATTGTATTTGCAATTGAGGCCACCATGATAAGTCAATACCCAATATGACGGTTTGACACAGGTGAAGGAAAGGGGGGCTCCGCTTCCCACGGCTGATTTCGCCCTGCCAGGAGCCCCTAAAGGGGTCTAAAGTTGCCCCGGAGAGGCAATGAAGAAGAAGGGAACCCTCGTTGATCATGGAAAGACGGTGGTTGATCCGTTTGATCTGAGGAAAGCCCTCTAAACAGGCAGGGGAAAGACGAGCTGCATTTGTGTGGTGAGTCCAAACTACTGACAACCAAAGAAAGCATTAACCAGCAGATTGTGAACATCGTGTTTGGAACTGGGTGAGACTGTTTTTCCTCTCTCTACTATTCTGTAACTTGACTCCCTGGAAAAGATGAAGTCCCAAAAAACAAGAAAGCCCCCAGACGCGAGAAGGAAGTTTAAGAAATAAGTTTTGCTTTAAGTGTTGGAAGATGGATATTTAACGACATCTAGTGGTGGAACAGAGGCATAGCACTAAAATATGTTGTGTCTGGAGGGAACTTGGCATGAAGCCCGGACATAGATAACTAGCTAGCCTCCTTGATGTTTTTGGAAACTTTTAGTTCTGCAGAGAGCAGCTGGATGGGGAAAAACATTCTGGGTTGTTTTCTGTGTGGTGAGAGCTACAGATTGCTTTGAAGCTTGTTGACCCTCTTGGATTATAAACATCGATTGACTTTCGACTTCAAGAACTTTTTGGATAGAAGAGCTGTGGCAGAATTTGTAACTTTCCTTTTGGACTTGGCGCTGACTGAGAGAGGTGGATTATAAAACTTTTTTTTCCTTTTTGGTGGTGGATCTATATTTTGGAACCTATTGGACTATAAAGGCTACAAACAAAGACTATAAGAACTATATGAGACGAATTCAAATTTAAATAGTATATTGCTGTCTTGACTATAACATTGGTCGCTCTGGATAAGGCTAGTATCCGGGGAACATAACAGATTTGACAGAGTATTTGGAGGGTGGGAACAAAAATGAGTGCCCCAAACCTAGCTAAAATTGGTAAAAAAAACCATCCTCAGCACCTTCCTCCGGAGCCCCTAGTCCTGTACATCAGAGATCTATAGAATCAATGCTCCAACAAGAAAAAGCTAACAATTTCCAGAAGGAAATACAATCTACACTGCAATTAATTCAAGAGGCAATTGTTTCTCATAAAGAAGATACAAGAAGAAACCACGATGAGACAAAAGGCAACTTGGATAAGATAAATGAGCAAGTTTTTAATTTAAACTCACAATTAGAAAATTTTCAGCAAATGATCACAAAGAATGAACAAAGAATTCAGAAAATAGAAGACAAATCAGAGAAAACTGACCAAAAGATGGAGGAAATAAAGGAAGAAAATCAAAGACTGATGCAGGCAAATAAAAACTTGGAAGATTCAGTGGCAGTACTGGAAATGGAAAAGGCATCCCACTTCTTAAGATTTCAGAATATACCTGAAGACAAGAAGATCTTACAGAACTGATTACAGAGCTGTTAGCAGAAGCGTTAGAAATTGGGAAACAAAAAATGGAAGGAGAAATTGATCAAATATTTAGAATCAACTCAAGCTACGCAAGGAGATATAAAGTGCCCAGGGAGGTACATGTTAGATTTGTGAAGAAATCAATAAGGGACGAAATATTGAGAAGAGTGAGGGATGATCCACTGCGATATAGAGAAAAAGAAATTGTGGTTTTGAAACAGATCCCTAGGAGGATAAGAGATTCACAAAAACAATACCAATTTTTGACTACCAAATTAATCGAAAAAGGAGTGAATTTTAGACTGCTGGTCCCAGAGGGGATTTTAATTAATTGGGACACTAAAAGATACAGACTGGACTCCATCTTTAAGGCAACAGAATTTTATGATAGACATAGAAATTTTTTTTGAAGAAAAGACTTCAGAATGCCAAGCAGAAAGTGAATTTGGAAAACAGGAAGAGTTAACAACAGAAGAGGTGGCCATACGAAGAGGAAAAGAAGAAATAGAAAATACAGACCAAGAAGGAGGGGCAATGGCAAGAGAACAGAGACAGACAAGAACTACTAGGAGAATAAAACCTAAATATAAGTAAAGAAAATGGAGAAGGAAAGTGGGATTCTCTCAATGAATATAAATGGGTTGAACTCCCCATCAAAAAGGAAATTTTTTTTTACATGACTACAAAAACTAAAAATGGATATAATTTGTCTTCAAGAAACACATATAAAAAGACAACATTATAAATTTTTGGAATGCCCCAAAATTGGGAAACTTTATTTTTCATCAGCACAACAAAAGAGGAGTAGCCTTATATGTTAAGGAGACAATAGACTCTAAACACATCTAAACAGACGAAGAAGGAAGAATTTTAATGGTGGAAATAATGATAAACCAAAAATGGATATTGATGGTAGCAATATATGCACCAAATAACAAACGAGAAGAATTTTACCCAAAACTACATAAGAAAATATTGGAAATGGAATATCAAAATATTTGCTTACTAGGAGATTTTAATGCAACTTAGATGGAAAACTAGACTATAGAAGCAGTAATATAGGGAAAAGGGGAAGAAAGAGACTACCTAAGGCATTTTTTAAAATGACAGAAGAAATTTGCATACAGGATATGTGGAGAGAAACGAATCCAAAAAAATCCCAGTATACATTTTATTCGAATAGGCATAAATCCAAGATGGCAGTGTAGGAAGCAGTATCGGATCACGGGGAGAGAAGTAACCAAACTAAGTAGGAAGGTACTAGGAGAGAGGGAAAAGAAGCAGAAAGTTAGATAAGGAAGATAGAAAGGATAAAGGAAAAGAAATTGGGGCAAGGAGGAAAACACCAGCAAACAGGAGCGCACCGAATGAATGGCTGCACGTGCAGCCGGCAACAGAGAATGAGAGAGCCAGCTCTGGAGCACAGCTAAGTAGCCCAATGCTGGAAAAGCAACTGAGAGCAGTGAACCGGCATCTGAACAGCAGACAAGGAGGGAGACTGTTGGAAGCAGCGAACCGGTGGGTCACAGCATTTATTCAGCAATTGCCTAGGCCCACACCCCAATCAAGGCAGCCCAGCTTGAGGGGGAAGCCAGGCAGCCTGACCCAGGGCCCAGCAAAGCAGAGACAGCCCGACTCCCACAGCCCTCTCCCTGCCTCCTTCCAGCCCTGCAGCCCTCCCCAGTGGAGACTTGCCTCAGGTGGAAGACTGGATCAGCGTTCCCTCTCCAGTGAGATCAGCAGCCCCCTCCCCTGCCTCCTGCTAGCCTGGTCTGGCAGAGGACAAAAGGCCTACAGCAATCCTTCGGCTGTGAGGAATCGGAGGTGGCAAAACCCGAGGGGGGGGGGAGAAACACAGCAGCAACAGCAGCAACAGAGACGCTTGGATCTAGAGAGCTCTCTGATCTCTCAAGCTGAGTGGCCGGCTGAGAGGAGCAGACCAGACAGCGGAGCTGAGCCGACCGGAAAGCTGAACAGAGGCCTGACCAGAGCAGAGACTAGCACCAAAAGACAGAAGGGAGCCGGCAGAGAAAACAACAAGAGGCCGGAGCAGCGAGCAATGGAAGTGAAGGCAACAATTAAGTTTGAGGTCCCAATAGGAAGGGAGGGAAGACCCCCAGTAAAGAATAAAAAGGAATTGGAGCTCAAAAACTTTAAAAAAAAATAGAGGGAAGAAAAGGATAAATAAAACTAACATAATAGTAAGAAGGTTAAATAAATAAGGTAGAAAAACGAGCACAAACAGGCAGATAAAAGGATAGGAAAAAAAATAGGCACAATTACCTAGAACAGAGAAGGAAGAAACAAGGCTAACAGCAAAGCACATCCACCAACCAAAAAAAGGATTTTCAAACAACAAACTCATGGAACAGGCGACTGTACTATTGTGGTATGCAATACATGTTCCATGTATGTGCTTATGCCCAAAGAACACCCAAATTATACATGCATTAGATGTAAACTGTGAACTACTAGAGGAAAAAGTAAGGCAGTTAGAGGCAACTCTAGCCAAACTCCAACCTACACAAGAAAGCTATACCCAAACCGAACCAAATAATGAACAAATAACTCCCAGAGGATTTGACCCTACTGATAAACCCTTGGAGGAAGACAAATGGAGGTATGTCACATACAGAAGGAAACGCAATAATCAAAGAAAGAAGCAGCAGACATCTAACAAACCCCTACTGCCCAATCTAACCCAACCAGAAGCAGTCCCATTAAAACTGAGCAATTGATTTCTCCCCCTAGATGGAAATACGCAGACCCACAACCTCCCCCTCAAAAGAAAACATGCAGACATCTAGCAAAGAAACAACACCAAACATCCCTAAAAGAGTCACATCTACAAACACACCTGAGATAAACAGAAAAGCACCCCAGACTGTACCCCCCCAAAAAGGAAGGCGAGTGTTGGTAATAGGAGATTCTATCCTCAAAGGAACATAATCAGCCATCTGCAGACCGGACATACAAACCAGGGAGGTATGTTGTCTCCCTGGAGCAAAAATCAAAGATGTGGCCGAGAAGCTAACCAAAATAATTAGGCCCACAGTTTACTACCCTTTCCTCCTCCTTCACATTGGGACGAATGACACAACAAAGAACCTGAGTACAATATTGAGAGGCAATATAGGCAACTAGGCAATAAAGTTAAGGAGCTAGGAGCACGAGTAGTGTTCTCATCAGTACTCCCAACGAAAGGCCAACACCCATTGAGGGAAAAAAGAATTCTAGAAATAAACCACTGGCTAAAGGGTTGGTGTCGCCAAGAAAACTTTGGTTTCCTGGATCATGGACTGCATTTCCTACGCGAAGGACTCTTGGCAAGGGATGAGCTGCACCTCACTAAAACAGGGAAAAATGTACTCGGAAAAAGACTGGCCCAATTCATCAGGAGGGCTTTTAACTAAAATTGATGGGGAACGGTGACCAATCTTTAGAATCTCTAGAACACAAAACCAGTCATAAATCCCAAGAAAACAAATCAAACAATGAGGTAGGGAGTGATGAGAAAAAAGAAAAACTCAAACAACAATCAGGAGATGCAGGAAACATACCGACGGACAGGCATAAAGGTCTTAAATGCTTATATACAAATGCTGAAAGCTTGGGGAACAAACAGGGTGAACTAGAAGCAATAGTACATGAGGGCAGGTATGACATAGTTGGCATTACAGAAACCTGGTGGGACGAAACCCATGACTGGAATGTACTGATGTGATATGCAGGTTCTGAGGTTTTGCTTGATAAAAAAATACAGAAAACCAGAAGTTACATTTAAGCTTTTACGTTTTTATTCAGCTGAACAAAGACAGACTCCTCTAAATGAGAGAAGCCCCAAATGACAAGAAATCCTTGTATTTATTCTTTCTGATTACATAAGCAACCCATCCAGCAAAGCTGACACACATAAGATAAAGACTTCACCCAGTAAGTCTGGCACACTGTAGATAAGAAGGGAGAAAGCAGAAGTAGCTAAACATGTTCCCTTTTGGGTGTTTCCCTAAAGATATCGTATGTTCTCGGGTGGGTTAGGACATTGGGTGTTTTCCTTGCTGTCCTTTCATGACCCTGCATCCAGGACTCTGCAAGTGCCCAAAGACAGCAGGCCATCTGCACATATTCACAATTGATACTTCCTATACTGTCTCCTAATTCCGGGTCAACAGATGGATGGATACAAATTGTTCAAAAGAAATAGATCTACAAAAAGAGGAGGGGGAGTTGCACTATATGTAAGAGAACACTACATATCTGCAGAAATGCACGTGATGAAAGATCAAATGCATGTGATCAAAGACTTGCAACAGAAATCAAGGACAATAAAAAAAGTTTCTTTCAACATATTAATAACAAAAAAAAGTCAAGGAAACTGTAGGTCCACTAAAGAGAGAAGATGGCAAGGTAAGTAACAGGCAGGGAGAAAGCAAAACTGCGTAACTCATTCTTTGCATCAGTCTTCACACAAAAAGAAATTATAGCCCAACATACCCAAAAAACTACTGCAAAAGACAAACTAGAAACAAAAATTAAAATAAGCAAGAAAATGGTAAGAGAACACCTATCCGACCTTGACAAATATAAATCACCGGGACCCGACAGATTATATCCCAGAGTTCTGAAGGAGCTGGCAGATGTTATCTCAGAACCATTGTACCATATCTTTCAAAAATCCTGGAGCACTGGGAAGTACCTGATGATTGGAAAAGGGCTGATGTGGTTCCCATCTTCAAGAAAGAAAGAAAAAACAGACCCAGGAAACTACAGACCAATCAGTCTAACATCAATACCTGGGAAGATCTTGGGAAACATAATCAAAAAACAGATCTGCGAACAACTAGAAGCAAAGTTATAACCAGTAGCCAGCACGGGTTTGTCAAAAACAGATCATGCCAAACCAATCTTATTTCATTCTTTGATAAAGTGACTAAATTAGTAAACCAGCGAAACACTGTGGACATAGTATATTTAGCCTTCAGTAAGGCATTTGACAAAGTAGACTACAACCTGCTACTTAGTAAGCTAGAAAAAAGTGGGATACACAACAACACCATCAGATGGATCTGTAGCTGGCTGACAAACCATACTCAACGAGTAGTCCTCAATGGTACTACATCCATATGGAGAGAAGTAAGCAGTGGGGTTCCACAAGGCTCCGTCTTAGGCCCAGTACTCTTCAATATCTTCATTAATGACTTAGATGAGGAAATAGAAGGGGAACTCATCAAATTTGCAGATGACACCAAACTGGCAGGAATAGCCAACACCCCAGAAGACAAGCTGAGGATCCAAAAAGATCTTGACAAACTTGAACAATGGACCCTGTCCAACAAAATGAGTTTTAATGTGGAGAAAAGCAAAGTTTTACATTTAGGCAGGAAAAATCAAAGGTTTAAGTACAGATTAGGTGACACCTGGCTCAAAAACAGCAACTGTGAGAGGGACCTTGGAGTCCTAGTGGACGATCACTTGACTATGAGCCAGCAGTGTGCAGCAGCAGCCAAAAAAGCTAATACAATCCTGGGTTGTATAAACAGAGGCATAGAATCAAGATCACACAAAGTATTAGTACCGCTTTATAAAACCCTAGTAAGACCACACCTGGAATACTGCAACCAATTTTGGTCACCATACTACAAAAAAGATGTTGAGACCTTGGAAAAAGTCCAGAGAAGTGCAACTAAAATGATCAAAGGCCTGGAGACTAAAACATATGAAGGACGGCTGCAGGAGTTGGGTTTGGCTAGTCTAAAGAAAAGAAGAAATAGGGGTGACATGATAGCAGTATTCCAGTATTTGAGGGGCTGCCACAAAGAAGAAGGGGTCAAACTATTCTCCAAAGCACCAGAGGGCAAGACAAGAAACAATGGTTGGAAACTGATCAAAGAGAGAGGCAACCTGGAATTAAGGAGAAACTTCCTGACAGTGAGGACAATTGACCAGTGGAACAGCTTGCCTTCAGAAATCGTGGGCAACTGGCAGTGCTTTTGTTTATGAATGGAGCTGTCCAGCCACCTAGTTTCCATTCACAGAGTGTTCTGCTTTTATGAATGGATACAAGTTTTCCATTCACAGGCGCTTTGGCTTATTGTGAAAACTGCTCTGGGCGATTTCCTATTAGTGGGAGGATGTGAGTCGGCTCTTGTCAAGGGGGAGCTTTCTCCTTACTTTTGGGAAGGGGGTTTCATTGACTATTTTAGAAGAAATAAGTGGGGGGGGGTGACTTCCTACAATGTTAATAGATCTAAAATTTTATAGTTGCACAAATGCTACTTTTGTTATGTGTTGTTTAATTTTTACTGTGGTTTTTATGTGCTAATTTTTTTTGTGATTGGATCACATTTGGGGGTTATTATAAATAAATTTTCTGATTGCTTTCTTTTCTATATATTACCATTATCATACTGATAATGCTAAATATGCTAAGCTTTCTTTGCTTTCCATAGCTGTTCAGGTGTATGTCCTGAAAAACACCCTACTTTTTAAGTTTAACCGCTTTCTTCTTGTGGATATGTTTAAAAATGTGATTTTAAAAATCATATACTATAATATACAATATACTATACTATATTATAAGAATGAACTTTGATTTTACTGGCCACAATTTAAATTAGTGGTATGTATCAAAACTTAACCAACAGATCCAATCCCGAACAAGAAACACTAATGGCTTATGACTTGCATACATCATTGTGGATCATTGTGACAACATAAGTGCAACTTGTCCTGCTCATAAAAGTATCCTGTTCTTGTTTTTAAGCAGACCAGCTCCTTTTGAACCTCAGTGTAACAATTACTCTCCTTTATCTCTTTTCACAGCGCAATTTTCTCTCTTGCTCTGCTTTTTATTCTAGTGTTACACAAGTGTGCTCTCAGGTTCAGCTTATGGTCACTCAGTCACACACTTACAGGCCTGGAAAATTGCCACACTCAATCACTTTCAACTGAACACTGAGGCACAAACGGTTCTTTAAAATACATGGAGACCCAGTGAATTTAAAATAACAGCAAACTTTTACTGATTATAAAGTATATCTATTTGCTCACACACACTCTTTCTCATCCACACTTACCCAACATCCACAACTACGCTGCCAGGCACTAGCCAGAGGGACAGAAGCCACCAAGTCTGGGATCCAAAAATGACTCAAAGCATGGGCAGGCTTCAGGACCCCTTTTATCCCTGAAAGTCCTTGCTTTTTTGGTGGGGAGGGGCTTACCATGTGCTCAGGTCCAACTCCTTTGCTTGTTAGCTGTTGATGAGATTTGGGGAGGGGCTTGCCATGTGCTCAGGCCCAACTTTTGTCCCTTTGCTTCCTTAATGACTTGGTTCCTTTCCCTGAGGGAGCTTTTCCTGGCTTTTGTCTACCCTGCTTACGTGCCTTCACCACTTTTAGGTATGGTGACTTTGGCCTAGTCTCACAGTAGCAGTTATTTAGATTTAACTTTTCCATTCCTCTCTTTATAATTTCTCATTCCTTTCTTCATTTCATCACCTCTTCTCATATCACTGCTAAATCATGTAGCTCTTTTATCAAATCTGTAGCTTTCATTTCTCTGTGTTTATTCTGATGTCCTTAGTTCTCCAGCTATTTTCCTCTGCTTTGTAAGTCTACTGAAACATCTGTAACTTTCAGTGATAGTGTATGTTATTTATCCAATCTTCTAATGTATTTCTGTTTTTATCTACATGGTCAGGATGGCGGTGTGAGGAATAAAAATTCAACTCCAAGGGTGTTGGAAAACAAAACAAGTTTTATTAAAGCTTTTGCAAAAGCTGGTGTACCCTTGTACCTGCAAGTAAAGGGCCACACTGAATAAATTTCAGCATAGACTTTTATACCCTATCCCGTGCATCACGCCACATCCTTCCTAGCTAGACCAGTTGATAGTCTAGTTTAGTCACATGATTTCCGACCGCCTAGCAACAATTACAATTACCAGACCTTCCAATTATTAGATCAAAAGCCCCTTTGTTCCTGTCTTATCTCCCCTTCCTTGTCTGTGGCATGATTTGTAACATCCTGCTAACTAAGGGTGTAGCTTTCCTACAAGGTGAGCCTGTCAACCTAAACTGGATAATTGCAATTAAAAAGGATTTATATCTTCACTTGTTTATCTATAAGAATGCCTGATTTTCATCTAGAAGCTATGTGTGTAACAGAGTTCATGCTTCGGTTAAACATGGCTGCACTTTGGTTCATAGTTATACTTTAAAATACTAACTCTAAGCAGTTTTTATAAACTATAAGCTTGCCTATATTATGAAAAATTATAACATATATATTTCTTATATTCTTTACAGTGGGCATTGCTTTCTATTGTTAGAGTGCAACCAGATTTCCAAGGGATCAAAAATCAAGTGGGACAACCCTAGCACATCAGGCCAAAACATTTTAGCAGAGTCTTCTCCCTGATGGTGCTAGAGTTTTATATGGCATCTTGTCACTCAGGGTCTCTCTCAGGGACACCTTCATATTCTGCCCAGGTGAGTAGCATGGCTGTGTGTGGAGCTGAACTTGTGACATTTTTATTCTTTTGTAAAGAAGAAAATGAAAAATATGTCATAATGAGAAGCTCAATGGATTAAGTAAAACTTTTCCTCTTCTTCCCTTCCCTTTTTATTTTTTAAAAATTTACATTTCAAAAACATTATAGTTAACGTTGTAACACATGCAGTCATGTGAAAAAGAAAGTACATCCTCTTTGAGTTCTATGATTTTAACTCTCAGGACATAGTAAAAATCATCTGGTCCTTAGCAGTTCTTAAAAGTAGGTAAATACAACCTCCAAAACATGGTGCAGGACTTAATGACTGGTACCCAATTATGGCTTAAAGCCATTGGGGATCAGCAGGGGAAAGAGGACCCTTTAGAATTCTGCCATTGCTTTTTATGGTACCAATTCATGGCTGGGACAGAGCCCCCTAATAATAGGGATGAAGGGCGAATGATGGGTGACATTATGCAGCGCCCTTGGAGCAATCAGGCTTTAAAAGGAGTGCTGGGTGGGCTGCAGTGTCCTGAACGATCCTGGATTGGGTGAGTAGATGCAGCTTACCCATTATTAGCCACTTTGGAAACAGATCTGCGAGAAGCAAGGAAAGCTGTTGGAAATGTCAGAGGAAAGTAAAGTAAAGAATGTGGGAGAGGTGCAAGTAATAAAAGAAAGGTGGGAAAGAAGAGAAGACAAAAGGAATTTGTGGAGCAACCAAGGGCAGAGACTGAATGGAGAGGAGCATGTGCAAATGTGGTGAAAGCTGAGAGATTTGGGAGAAAACATGGAGTGATGGGATGGGGCTTCTACTAGAAGCTGGAAGGAGTGGGTGGAACAGTTAGAAAGAAATCAGCAAGGAAGGCATCGGGATCAGAGAAGGAAAATGGAGGGAATATGAAGAAAAAAGAGCAGCCTTTCTTGCTACTCAGGCAGGAAGTGAAACGATTAACAGAAGCTTTAAAGTTTCAATCCTACCTGTTAATGGGGAAGAGGAAACCGAGATCTCAAATCCTGAGGAAACTACAATCTTAGACTCCCCCTTTGTCAATTTCTAGGGCTGCCCCGCTGCTGTGGTAGATAAACACATGGGTCTTGACAGGCAGTATTGGGGAAAAAATTGGAAAGACCCTAAAGGTATGAGGAATTACCTTTCTGTTTTAACCCACAATGATCTGTAGAAATAATCATAACACCCCCCACCCCAAGAAAGCAGCCATTTCCCCTTAGACCAGGCGATTAACACAAGCCGTGAAATAAAAAACCAGTCACAGACGGGAAAAAAACTCTCTGCCGCTCGGCTAGAGCAAATAGCTCCAGGAGAGCCAATAAGAGCCTTCCACCAGCTGATACTTTGTAGCTATTAGAAAAGTAAACTCTGAAACCGCAGGAATGCCGCCAGAGGCGGCTCCTGCGCTTCCAGCTAAAACAATCAGAACTGACAGGATTAAGCTAACAGCACACAGAAACTCACCGGATTTGCATCTCACTCCCTTCACTGAAGCTGAGATTAACTACTTCTCCTCCAAGGAGACCAGGCTAAGGAAGATTACCACACCATTAAATCCCATCAGACATCTAAATCACAAAAGCCCAAAAAGTATAAAACTCATTGTACTCACCTTCCTGGTCAGCCAGCTGGCCCGAAACCCCAACGCTGTTGTCACTATGGTCTTTGGCTTCCGAAATTAAAA
Source organism: Azemiops feae (assembly GCA_023970755.1). NCBI lineage: Eukaryota > Metazoa > Chordata > Lepidosauria > Squamata > Viperidae > Azemiops > Azemiops feae. Next base: position 101,910 of record JALGBA010002529.1, read on the forward strand.
CCAACTTTCTGGCAGCTCACTTCTCTATTTGTTCTCAAGGGCTGACTGTATTGTCCCGGCTTGAGAGATGAACCAGAGATTTTTTTTCTTCCAACAATTGGCAACCATGAAGGGACTCCCATCTAACCCAGCCAACGGACCAGGCACAAATAAGTCGAGACCCAACTGGCAGCAGACCCTTTTGTCAGCGGGTGAGCTTACTGGACCCTGCCCGAGTGGCACAGGGTAGTAAAGGGAGTTTTTGAATTTTTGCGCTCAACAGCTGCCTGGAAAGGGGGTAAGTACCGCTAAATTTATAATTCTGGGAACCCTGGGGAGTGGAAGAGTGTGTGTGTGCGCAAGGGGCTCTCCCCTCTGGCAGCAGCTGGATCCCGCTCCCTCCATGCTATTCCTAACCACACCTAGGCCCGCTGCTAACTCCACCAGGCCATGACCGATGAGTCCTGGAAAGCAGGGGGGATTGGCCGGAGTGTGGGACCTTCTGCAAGGAGAGAGAGAGCCAAGCGGGCAATGGATAAGAGGAAGGTGTTGGGAATCAGCAACGAGGACCCCGGCAAGGATTAATAAGCAAAGCTCCATCCCAGGAGATGCCTGTACTCAGTGCTAAGCAGATCCTCCCAGACTCTCCTGGGTCTGAAAACCGTGGGGAAAGGCCATGGAAGGAGGTGCCCATACTCACTGCAAGGGGAGCAGCAGGTCTTCCTGAACCCCTTTTTGGTCTGAAAACTGTTGGTGGGTGTTCCCTTGAAAGGAGGTTCCCTTACTCTGATAGGGAATCAGAGTCCTCCTGGTCCCTTTTTTGGTCTGAAAACTGACAGGCAGGGCGGGAAGGTTTAGGAAACCTTGGTTGCAAGGGAGACCTGGCTGAGCTGATTGAACCCCACATCAGAAAGGGGAACATGGGAAGCTCTAGCTCAAGGGTCTTGCTAGGATCCCCTCTAGGAGACTTGCTCATGGCTTGGGACGAGAGGCAATTGCCCGTCCTAGCCAGTATGAAGAAAAAACGAGCAAGGAAATTGTGCAAGGAATGGGCTTTGCTTAGAAACGACACCGGGAGAGAAATTTGGCCTGAGAATGGTATTTTTGACTTTAAAACACTAAAAGCACTTAGACCCAAGATAAAACCAAACCAGATACCTTATTGGTACTGCTGGGCAGAGTTGTCCAGGTCCAAAGACCCAGCTCAGAGTAAGACACAAAACAATGCAGACTCCCTTCCCCCAACTGATAATTCTGAACCAAAATTCATGGCCCCCCTGCTAAGTAAACCCATGCCAGGGAGGGGAAGAGGCCACCTTGAGTATGTCCTGACACACACACCCTTCTCTGCATCTAGCCTGGTAATATGGAAAAAAGATACCCCCCTCCTTTAGGTCAGACCCCCAGACCGTGATTCTAACCCTAAAATCCATTATAGATAGTCACAATTCATCATGGGGAGATATGACTCAGTTATTACATATCTTCCTCACAAAGTACGAACTGTTGAAATTGGTTGAAAAGATAGAAGAGATCTCTAGGTGGTCAAGTATAATAAGGCCAGGGCATGTAGCCCCTGTGCAGGTCACCTGGCCATTAAACCGCCCAGATTGGGATTATAATAATGCCAATCATTGGGACAAGTACAACCATGCCAAAGACAATTTACTAGAAGCCCTATAGGAAATAGGAAAAAAGCCTTTGAATTGGTGGGAATTCCAAAGGACGACCCAGAGAGAAAAAGAAACACCCGATGCCTTCTGGGTTCGCCTCTTGGAAGCAGGTGTGGCATATGCCCACTTAGATTTAAATTGCCTAAAGAACCAAAGAATCCTCGCCTCTGCCTTTTTCGACCAGTCAGCTGGCAACATTAGAGGGCACTTTCATAGGATTGTATCAAATTGGTCCACTTTAGAAATCTTGGAGTTGTGCAGGATTGTGAACTTCATTTATGATCAGAGAGAAAAACTGAGGGAGGAAGAGAAAGAAAGGAAGAGAAAGAGAAAGAGAGGGAAAGGGATAGGAGGAGAATAGAGAGGAAAGAGGACCTGCAGGTGTTCGCAGCACTACACAACGATAGGAGGCAGACGAACTGTTGATCTTTTGACAGATGGCCAAAATGCCGGCGGTGCGAAGAAGAGGGATGGCCCCAGACGAAATGCCAACACTGCCATAGGTGAGGTGAGGAAGGACACTTTAGATGAGATTGCAGGGGGAACTCCTCAGTCTTCCGAGACCACAGCAGCCCACCTAGAGCCCCATTTCCAAGGGAAGCTCCTCCCCAGCATAGAGATAGTAGACCCCAGAAAGCCCTGGTGGGTACAATGTGAGAACGATTTCCAGATGCCATGACTAGAAGGGGAAGTTGCAGAGTTCCAAGCTACCTTCACTAGCCTTGCCATCCCCTTAAGAAATGGCTCCAAGGGTGAGCCCTTAGTCACAGTCACCATAGGCGGAAAAGCATATGAGTGCCTGGTGGACACCAGAGCCACCTCATCTCTCATCACCAAGTCCCCTTTTTGAGGTTCAATAGTCCCAGAGGCTAGAGACAACATCATCATCACCGTGAAAAGGGGAGCCCTCCCTCCGGTCGGAACCCTGCCAGCTATCCTACACCTCGGAGGAAGAGGTGGTGGAGACGCACAGCCATAAACCTTGCTGGTCCATGGGCGTAGGCAAGAAGGATGAGTGGGAGAAAAAATCGAGAAAGGTGACGCTGAAGCGAGGCAGCCACCAACCGGGATGGAAACAAGAGATGGAGAGATCACTGCACCTCAGCCAAGGTGAGGATGATCGCGGGGAGCAGTCGAACTGGATCCTGGAAAAGGTGATCGACCTAATGAAATCAACCCTCGTTTCCCTCAAGGATGAAAAGCTCGAACCCCGCAGCCGCACTGTTACCGTGGACTGCAGCAAAAGAGACACCGAGGGGGAGTCCGACGTCGAAGCCCCAGGAACGTCAGGCGGAGCAGCCGAGACCGCAGCCGTCGCGGGGGCAGCCCCCACTCCCCGCCACGCAGTAGCTGCTGATCGGGATGGACGACACCATAGACATGGGCATTGATCCATCCAGAAGTTCCCGCCACTGGACGTGAAGTTTTGGGGAGAGCCGCGGCGCCTGGGGTTCTTCTTAACCCAAGTCCTCAACTACATGGAAGAATACGGCCGAGACATCCCGACCGACAAGGCTCGAATCCGCATCGTACAGGCGGCCCTGGATGGGGTGGCAGCTGACTGGGTGGTGGACTTACATGACTCTGATGCCCCTGAGCTCCAGAACTTCAACCAATTCATGTTCTCCCTTAGATGACGGTTCGAGTACCCGTTGGCAGACCGGAAGGCCCGTGAGAAGATTAAGACGGTGAAGCAAGGCAGGTGCCCAGTGGCCGAGTACACTCAGGAGTTCCGAGCCATTGCTAGCAAGCTGAATTGGCTGGAAGACATCCTGCTTAGCCACTTCAAGGATGGGCTGAATTACGACCTCTATGATGCCTGCCTTCCCCGGGGAGACCCGCAGCGATTGCACGATTGGTACATCCTGGCAGAGGAAGCCGAGATTGACCTGCTCAAGAGACATCGCCGGGGAAAGCCGGGGAACCGATCACCCCCGGAGCCGTCACACGAGCCCGCGAAATCTCAACCCACAGCCAAGAAGACTGCCGGCTGCTTCAAGTGCGGGAAAGAGGGACATCGCACCCAGAATGCTGCTCGAGGAACCCCCAGCAGAAGGCCGACCGGGCACCAGCCGGGAAGTCGGGAAGGTTGCCCGCCAAGCCACGAGAGCCAGCCATGAGGGGCACCGAGGCTGTCGAGTTTCCCCCCTCCGCCCAACGGGGGAAAGGAACCCCGGCCTACACCGCGGGAGCGTCCGACTCGTCAGACGACAACTCCGAAGATGAACCCCTGGTAAGTGGACCCATCGCGCCCCTCATACGGACAGTGACTATCCTAGCCGCTTCCATGCCCGAAGCCGTAAAAGTTAAAGCCCTACTAGACTGTGGCTGCACGTGTTGCCTTATTAACCCAACGCTGGTGGGAACCCTGGGCATTCCGTTGAGGCTGAAGAAACCAATATCCTTTGGTCAATTAGATGGGTCCATAGCAGGGGGAAGGCCAGCCACTCTAGCCACGCTACCGATCCACCTTACCCTGGGGGACCACGAGGAGACTATAACGTTCGTGGTGACCCCAGGCATGGAGTGCCCAATAATACTGGTGTTGGCGTGGCTAAAGAAGTGGAACCCCAGAGTGGACTGGAGGACAGCGGAACTCAGGTTCCCAAAAGGGGACCGAACGGGATCGCCACCCCAGGGAGTCCCCGAGAGCTTCCCTCCGGAAAGAGCAGCAGTGGGGGAGGAAAACGCATTGCCCGAAATACTCAAGGAGTACAAGGATCTCGCTGAAGTCTTCAGTGAGGAGCGGGTGGATGAGCTGCCCCCCCACCGACCCACAGACTGCAGAATAGAAATCAAGCCGGGAGCAAAGCTCCCGAAGCCTAGACTGTACTCCATGAGCCCCAAGGAGCTACGAGAGATGAAAAAATTTGTAGATAAGAATTTGGAGAGGGGCTTCATTGAGCCAGCTTCCCCGAAGAAGGTAGCGGCCCCAGTCCTGTTCAGGGAAAAGAAAGACGGCACATTGCATATGTGCGTGGATTACCGCGCCTTGAACGCCATAAGCGAAAGCAACCTGTACCCTCTCCCCCTCATGAAAGACATGCTGTCCCACCTATCGAAGGGTAAAATCTTCACAAACCTAAGGGAAGCCTATTATCGTGTTAGAATTAAGGAGGGGGACGAGTGGAAGACCGCGTTCAACTGCCCTATGGGATGCTACCAATTTAAGGTCTTGCCGTTTGGGCTGCAGGGAACCCCCGCGGTCTTCATGCAGCTGATCAATGAGGTACTGAGGGAGCACCTATACAAAGGGGTCCTCGTCTACCTGGACGACATCCTTATATTTACAGAGACTAAAGAGGAGCACATCAAATTAGTCAGAGCAGTCTTGAAAAAACTGAGAGCAGCCAACCTCTATGCAAAATTGTCCAAGTGCGAGTTTCACAAACAGAGAATTGACTCCCTGGGCTACCACATATCAACCGAAGGCATAGAGATGGACCCAAAGAAGGTCCGGGCGGTGCTGGAGTGGGCGCCACCCCGCACGAGAAAGCAACTACAAAGCTTCCTGGGGTTCGCTAACTTCTACCGTCAGTTCATCCCTTCTTTCGCCCAGATAGCCCTGCCTATCACAAACTTATTTTTTTTAACAGTATTTTATTAGGTTTTATAAGGGTAAGGGAGGAATAGGGTCAATATAGGTATTGGGATAAGGGTAGGGGTAGGGTGCGGGGGTGGGGTTGGGATAAGGGTAGGTACAACAATGGGGTTGCCCCCAGTAACATTTCCATGCTTTAGCAAGAGGACTATTGTCCAGATACAAATGTTCAATAACAATAATTAATATAATAGTAAATAGCTGTAGTCAATAAGAATAAGAGTAATCATAAAAATTATCAATTAATCAGTAAATATTATTCATCTTATTAAATTTCACAATCATTTCTCGCTGGTTCGTTTTGCTAACCATTGGTAAAAATTATCCCAGGTTTTAAAATAGACTGAGTCTTCTTTCTCTTTAATCTCTAGGGTTAGTCTATCCATTTCTGCACATTCTAAGATTTTCCTGATTATAATCTCATCAGATGGTATATTTTCATTTTTCCAAAATTGGGCAAATGCTATTCTCGCAGCTGTCAATACATGTAATATTAAATACTCATTCTCTTTTCCATAATTGGATCCTAGTATTCCTAACAAAAACAGTTCTGGCTTAAATTCTATCTGTATTTTAATCATCTTTTCCAGCCATGTATGAATCTTAAACCAAAATTTCTTTGCACTGGGACATACCCACCAGATATGGTAATAGGTACCTGGCTTTTGTTTACATTTCCAACAATTATTCGAAGCATTTTTAAACATTTTTGCTAGTCTTACTGGTGTCATGTGCCATCTATAAAACATTTTATATAAGTTTTCTTTATATGAAGCTGCTTTAGTCAGTTTAATGTTTCTATCCCATAGCTTTTGCCAATCTTCTAAGTCTATAGAGTGTCCAAAGTTTTTTGCCCATACTGTCATTGTTTCTTTTACTTGTTCTTCTTCCATCTTCCAATTTAGCAGAAATCTATATAGCTTCTTAATCAAGTTTTCATCTGTTTTCAAGAGTATTTGATCAAATTCTATCTGTTCTTTATAAAATCCCATTGTCTTTACATCTTTCTCATATCTTGTTTGGATTTGTAAATAAGGCCACCATGCTAAGTCAATACCTTGTTGTTGTAGGTCTTGCCTGTCTTTAGGTTTTCCATCCTTGTCCAAAATGTCTTTGTAAGTAACAAGTTTGTCATAGTTAATTAAATTTGGGTAAGCAAAGGCTTCCATTGTTGAGAGCCACTCCGGTATTTTAGTATAATTTTTTTGTTTAATTCTCTCCCATTCTAGAAACAGTACATTCCTTGTAGCATGGTTTTGAAAATATCTATGTATTTTATTTTTCCCATACCACAGGAAGGCATGCCAACCCATTTGTAGGTCATGCCCCTCTAGGTAGAGAAGTCTTTTATTTCTCAACGTTATCCATTCTTTGAGCCACGGTAAAATGGCTGCTTGATAATAAAGTCTCCAATCCGGGAGTCCAAATCCTCCACTATCTTTAGCTTCTTGTAACATTTTAACTTTAATTCGTGCTTTTTTCCCCTGCCATATAAATCTCAATATTGTTGCATTTAAATCATGAAAGAATATCTTTCCCAATTTTACAGGAATTGTTTGAAATAAGAAAAGTAGTTTCGGTAGGACACTCATCTTCACTGTCGCTATTCTTCCTAGCAGTGACAGTTGAAGGTTTCTCCACTTTTCCAGATCTAATTTTATTTGTTTCAACAGTCTTTCGTAATTATCTTCTTTTAGTGTTGTACATCTTGATGTGAAGTAAATACCTAAGTATTTAACCTTTTTAACTATTTGCAGATTTGTCTTTTTTATGAATTGGGTTTTCTGTTTGTCTGTTAAGTTTTTTGTTAGTACCTTAGTCTTTTCTCTATTTATTTTCAAACCAGCCACTTCTCCAAATTTTTCTATTTTCTGCAACAGTTTAGTAGTTGTTTCTAGTGGCTCCTCCAAGATGAAGACAAAGTCATCTGCAAAAGCTTGTAATTTATATTTCTGGTCTTTTATCTCCAGTCCTTTAATTTCCGTGTCCTGCCTGATATTTCTAGCCAGTACTTCCAGTGTTAAGATAATTAGCAAAGGAGATAATGGGCATCCCTGTCTTGTACCTTTCTTAATTTCAAAGCTTTCTGTATAATCTCCGTTTAGAAGTATCCTGGCGGTTTGTTTGTTGTAGATTGCTTGAATTGCGTTTATAAAATTGTTGCCCAAAATCCATTTCTTTCAGTTGTTGAAACATAAATTGCCAGTTTAAGTTGTCAAAGGCTTTTTGCGCATCAAGAAATATCAATGCCATCTGTTTCCCTGGATGATTTTCATAGTATTCCAAAACGTTTAAAATAATCCTTAGATTGTTTTTTATCTGTCTTTTGGGTAAAAAACCATTTTGATCAGTGTGAATAAATTCAGTCAGGAATTTTTTTATTCTTTCTGCCATTATCGAGGCAAACATTTTATAATCCACATTTAATAACAATATTGGTCTGTAGTTTTTTATTTGTGTGGAATCAGTGTCTTCTTTAGATATCAAAGTAATATTAGCTTCAGTCCACGAGTTTGGTATTTTTATCTCTGAAAAAAATTCGTTACACAATTCCTTCAGGATCGGGCTTAATATATCTTGTAGTGCTACATAAAATTCTGCAGGAAGTCCATCTGGGCCCGGAGTCTTATCTTTTTTTTGCCTTTTTATAGCTTCTATAATCTCCATCATTGATATTTTGCCGTTTAATATATTTCGGATGTTCTCCGGGACTTTTGGCAGGTCAATTTCTTTCATATAGGCCTGTATTCCCTCTTTAGAAACCACCTCTGCCTTGTAAAGTGTCTCGTAATAGGCCTTAATAATTTTTTTCATTGCATCATTGTGGAAGTGTAACTCTCCTTTTGAGTCTTGTAGCTTATTTATCGTTCTTTTTTCTTTTTCTTTCTTCAGTCTGTATGCTAACCATCTTCCCGGCTTATTGGCATTTTCAAAAAAGTTCTGTTTAGACCGTTTAATCTGCTGTGCCATTATATCCATCTCGGTTAGATTTAATTTGTGTTTTATTATTTCCATTTGTTTCTTAAGAATTTTCTTTTGTGGGTCTATTTGTAGCTCAAGCTCCAGTTTGTTGAGTTCTTCTTTCAACTTTAACTGTAGTTGTTTCTTTTCTTTATTCTTTTTGGCAGCATAAGTTATGGCCAAGCCTCTAAAATATGCTTTAGCCATGTCCCACACATTTTGGAGGGAGGTTTCTTCTTTCTTGGTAAATTTTGAAGAAAAATTCCATTTCCCTTGTCGCTAATTGTAAGAATTCTTTTTCTTTCAGTATAGATTTATTCAAAGACCATCTTAGTTTTTTCTTAGTTCCTTTCCAAATCATTTTTATTGGGTTATGGTCTGCCCAAACATTGGTTTCTATCTCGACCTCTTGTATTATCATTTTCAAGTCAAAGGATGTCCATATCATATCGATTCTAGACCAAGATTTTTGCCTATTTGGGTAGAATGTGTATTGTGATTTTTCTGGATTCCTCTCTCTCCATATATCTTGAATGGACAGTTCTTCTTTCATTTTTAAAAAGGCCTTGGGTAAAGTATTTCCCCCTTTTCTCCCTTGTTTATAGCTTTTATAGTCCCGGGTTGCATCTACTATTGCATTGAAATCTCCCAATATACAGAGATTTTGGTAGTTTAAATCCACTATTTTGTTGTGTAATTGGTGATAAAATTGGTCTTGCTTATCATTAGGTGCATATATTGCAACCATCAATATCTGTTTTTGGTCCACCATAATTTCCACCATTAATATTCTCCCCTCTTCGTCTGCATAAACTTGTTTAGGTTTCATCTTTTCTTTTATATAGAGAGTTATACCTCTTTTCTTTTGAGGAGCAAGAGTAAAGTAAAGCTTGCCCATTTTCGGTTGTTCTAAAATTCTAGAATGTTGTCTCTTGATATGTGTCTCTTGAAGACAAATTATGTCCATTTTTAACTTTTGTAGTCTAGTGAAAGTTTTTCTCCTTTTTGAGGGAGAATTTAGTCCATTTATATTTATTGATAAAATTCCAGTCTCCTCCATGACTTCAGTTATATCTGTATCTCAATCTTCTAGGCGATCTTATCTGTCTCTGGTCTCTCGGTCTTGCGCCTTCCTCTGGATAAGTCTTTTTAACTTCTTCCTCCTCTACTTGTTTGGACGCTCCTGCAGCACCCGTTTCCTCTTGTTTCTTAGGTTCAGGATCCCCTTTTTCCAAGAAGGTTCTGTGGTTATCAAAAAATTCTGCTGCTTTAAGGGGGGTGTCCAATCTATATCTTTTCGAATCCCAGAAAATTAATATCCCTTCTGGGACCAACCATCTGAAATTCACTCCTTTGTCAAGCAATTTCCTAGTTAAAAACTGGTAATCTCTTTGGGCTTCTCTTATCCTTCTGGGAATTTGCTTGAGCACTGCTACTTCTTTTTCTTTGTATTTTAGCGGTTGATCTCTTACTGCTCTCAAAATCTCATCTCGTGTAGATCTTTTAAGGAATCTGACATGAACTTCCCTGGGGACTCTGTTTCTTCTGGCGTAACTTGAGTTGACTCTATAAACCTGGTCTATTTCTCCTTTCATTTTGGCCTTTCCCATTCCTAAAAGATCTGCAAGTAGCTCGATTATCAGGTCTAACAGGTTTTCATCCTTATCTTCTATTATATTTTGAAATCTTAAAAAGTATGATGCTCTTTCCATCTCTATGACTGCAAGGGTGTCTTCCAGTTCCGCATTTGTTTGAGCCAATCTTTGATTCTCATCTTGTAGAGATTCTAATTTCTGGTCGACTTCCACTGATTTGTCTTCTATCTTTTGGATCCTTTGTTGATTATCTGTAATCGCCTGTTGGAAGCTTTCAATTTTTTGATTCATTTTATCCAGATCATTTTTCAAATCTTCGTAATTTTTAGTCGAGGACGCCGCCTGAGCTGCAATTGCCTGTAATATTGCCTGGGTGTACTTTTGTTGGGTATCCATTTTTTCTTGTTGTAACATTGTGGTGATTGATTTTTGGTAGACTGGACTCACGGAGGTCGACGCAGGAGCAGAAGATCCTTTCTTCCCAAGTTTAATCAAGTTTGAGGCGCTCATCTTTAAGTTGATGTCTTATATTATAATCCACCAGGTGGCCCAATGGCCAATTGTAATCCAGTAAGCTCCTATTGCTAGGAGGAAAAATCACCAAAAAGTTGAAAAGAAAAAAGTAGTTCCAACCAGGAAAGAGAGAGAAAAAAAGCCAAAAACTGTCGAGAAGGAAAAAGCAGGCAAAAGAGGAACAAAATCAGTGATAATAAAAAGTAATAATAAAAAGTAGGGGAGAAGGAAAAAAAAAACTCCCAATAAAAAGGAATGTTGAAGTGAAGGTTCAAATAACAAAGCAAAAAACAAAAGAGGAAGCTATCCAATTTTTAATCCACCAGGTTCTGCTCAAAGGCAGGGAAAAAGGAAAAAGAAAAGAAAATTCCTTGATATTCAGTTCTTCTTGGCAGGGTATTTATAATCCAAGGAGAGAGATGACTCAAAATATCATATCTCTAAAATGACTTGTCTGTGCTGTACAGCCAGGCCAAGGCAGAGAAAAAGGCCTCCTTCAACAAGCTTCAAGGACATAGATAAGGATGTCTGGGCATACAGCCAAATTTCTAGTCTGAATAAACACCAAAGAGAAAAAAAAAGTTTTAAATGTATGGATACAATGTATCCATTCCCAGCACTTAGATAGAGAGAAAAAAAGGAAGAAGTCCAGAGTGGGAAAAAAAAGTTTGTAAGGTTTTAAAACAGTGGCATCCCAAATTAAAGCACAGAAAAAAGGTGTCTTTAAAAAGCAGGCTTCCCAAATTTCTATTGGAACTTAAACAGCTTCATTATATTAAGAGTTCATTTTTAAAGAATGCAGAACAGCTTAAACCGCCGCTTGTATACGGGGGGGGGAAGGAAAACTCCACCCCCTCCCTAAAAGCTTCACGCTCAAGTTAAAAACAGGCTACTTAAAAAAAAGTCCACCTTCACCAAGAAAGAAGAGCGTGTTCTCACCCGGCTCAGCTGCTTGCTATCAATCAGCACTGTTTCTCCGTCTCCGACGAACAGCTGTTAATGGCGGATCGCATGAATGCGGTCCGCCTTTCTTCCGCTGATTCCAGGGGCTGCTTTGGCTTCAACGAGCCAGCTACCGCCGGCCTGTGGTCCTCAAAGTTTCGCCCTTCAGTGGCCACCTCTCCGGGGCGGCATTCGGCCCAAACGGGCCCACCAACAGAAGAAAATCGGACCTGGGGAACGGAGAGTCCTTCCCCAGGTCTTGCTTCAGCGACGTCACCGGAAATCCTCCCTATCACGAACTTATTAAAGACGAAAGGGGGAGGCTCGGTAAGACCTAGTCAGCCACTAACCTGGACGATGGAATGTCAGGCCGCATTCGAAAGACTAAAAAGACTTTTTCCGGCTGAGCCAGTCCTAAAACACCCTGACCCAGATAAACCATTCGTAATCCAAGCCGATGCAAGTGACGTAGCAGTAGGGGCAGTATTGCTGCAGGAAAACGACAAGGGGCAGCTGCAACCCTACACGTCCAGAAAACTCTGTGACACGGAGCAACGTTGGGCGGTGTGGGAAAAAGAGGCGTACGCTGTTAGATGGGCAAGCCTCACCTTGCGGCACTTCCTAGAAGGGAACAAAATCCCATTCCAGGTCTGGACAGACCATAAGAACTTGGAAGCACTAAAGACACCCAGAAAACTCAGCCCCAAACAAGCCCGGTGGTCACAACACTTCCACCAGTTTACCTTCAAAATCAAACACTTACCAGGGGGGAGGAATTTCCTGGCAGACGCCCTGTCCCGCATGCCCCAGTACAATAGCTCCTGGCCAACCATCTCCAAGCCGCTCATGCCAGAAGCGCAGCTGGCAGCGCAAGTAACCACAAGAGCTCAGGCAAAACTAAAGCAGCCTATAGCCAGCCAAGCAGGGATCGAATTCAGGAAGGCTCTAGAAACCGATGAATGGTTCCAGAGCCACAAAAACTTATGCACTATCACTGACGGCTTGCCATGGGTGGGAGAGAAGTTGTACATCCCAAAAGCCCAGAGGATCACATTTATGCAACTCTGCCATGACACGAAACCGGCGGGTCATTTTGGGTTCGTGAAAACGCATCTAGTGAAGAGACAGTTCTGGTGGTCGTCTATGAAAAAGGACATTGAGAGCTATGTGGCCAGCTGTCCAACCTGCGCAGCTGCTAAAAGACTGCAAGGGAAAGCCCCCGGACTGTTACAGCCGGTGGCAAGCCCCTCAGCCCCCTGGATGGAAATCTTCATGGACTTCATAGTAGAACTACCAGAAAGTAATGGAAACACAGCGATCTGGGTGGTCACGGACCTATTCTCAAAACAAGTGCACTTCATCCCTTGTCCAAAAATCCCCACCGCTAAAGCCTTAGCAAAACTGTTTGTCCAGCACATATACAGTATAGACTGCATGGAGTACCCCAGCGTGTAATATCAGACAGGGGGGTGCAATTCACATCGGACTTTTGGAAAGAGTTCTTATCCCTTCTGAGGACCACCCAGGGGCTGTCATCTAGTCATCATCCTCAGACAAATGGGGGGACGGAACGTTCGAACTCAGTACTTGAACAATATTTAAGATGCTTTATTAATTTCCAACAGACGAACTGGACCGACCTGCTCCCTTTCGCAGAAGTGGCATACAACAACGCGGTCCATTCCAGCATGGGCTACACCCCATTCCAAGTAGCTACGGGCCAAAGCTTCAACCCCATGCCAGAACTAAGCGCCACCGAGCCGGCCATCCCCTCCTTGAAGGAGTGGATCGCACAATTAAAAAACACCTGGCCAGTAGTTAGAAAAGCACTAGATGAAGCTAGACAGGCCTATAAAGCACAAGCAGATAAGAAAAGAGTCGAGCCAAAACCATTCGTCGTAGGGGAAATGGTTTACTTATCCACAAAATACCTAAAATCCTTGCAACCATCCAAGAAACTAGGGCCGAAATACGTGGGACCGTTCCCCATCAAAAGGATCACAAACCCAGTAACAGTAGAGTTAGAATTACCAAAAACCCTCAGGCAGATTCACCCTATCTTCCACTGCAGCTTGCTAAAACGAGAGCAGCCATCACCGTTACGACCAGCCATTGCCCCACCGCCTCCTCCCATTATGGTTGAGGGGGAGCAGCATTTTGAAATAAAAGAAATCCTCGACTCCCAAAAATACCACGGAGCGACTCAATACCTAGTAGCATGGAAGCACCTTCCCTCTTCCCAAAACAAATGGGTGCACAAACGCCACGTTAGAGCCCCCAAACTACTAAAGAAGTTTCACACGGACTACCCGAATAAACCAGACTAACCTCTCACCATTTTTGTTTTGTTTTGTCTCTCAACAGGTTGATCTCTCATATTTTTAAGGGGGGCAGGATGTCAGAACCCATATCTATCATATTTCATACTTCCCTGCCTCTCCTTCTCTCGCTTCCCGATTCCATTCTCTTCTCTCCCTGGGTTCTGCCATACTCCTAGAGGGGAGGGGGGACGGATCACGGGTTTATTGCCTTAGCTTCCTTCATCGCTACAATGTAGCACTTTGCTTTACTGCATTCTTTCTCTATTGCTACAATGTAACACTTCGCCTTAGCTTTCTTTATCGCTACAATGTAACACTTCGCTTTCCTGCACTGTGACTCTCTGAACTTTCTTCTCCCTAACCTGTCAGCTAGCAAAGGGGGAGGAAGAAAGAAATACAACCTCCGGAGCCTGGCTTATCTCTCCGCTCTCGAGAGAAGGTGCGAAGAGTCGTTTAAACATCGCTGCTACGACCAGAGCTGGACCGATGTTATCTCCCCTTTCCCATGATGGATTTAAAACCTGGGGATTGGCCGGTTTAAACCGTCTGGATGAACTGTGGGGTGGGGTTTGCTTGGGGATACTTTAACCTATCGACCTGTACAAGAGCCCCTCAGATCCTGTCTAGTATGCCTGCTATCAGCTTCTAATAAAAGTTCCTTTTGGAAGAGCTTGCTTCCATGAGTTCTGCTTTCTTGGGATGAGGTGTTGAAGTGGGTCCTGACACCGCCCTTTAATTGTTTCAAATTTTCCCAAAATGCTCCCACATTTCTGGCAAGCCTCCAAACACAGGAAGACACACACACACCTTCAGCTGCCTCTGGCTGCAAGCAGTTTCACATACAGTCTGATTAGGAGAGGATTTTACTCAAGGCCACGGAGATAACAAGGAAATGACACATACAGCATAAATCTAACGAGTCTGTGTGAATACACGCTTGCCTGCACAGTTTCAAAAGGGAAGTCAAAATACAGTCCGAGATCTTTATCCAAGCAACGTTGTCAGCCAGTCCAATGGTCAGAGTTTCAGGGTTTCCAAGCAGAAGTCACAGAACAAGAGATCAGCAACAACACATACAAAACTCCAAGGAATCAGCGCTTGTTCCCGACAAATGCCTCTCCCCACAGCATCTCCTTAAATCTCAGTCTCCAGGTGTGCCTTGTGGAGAGGGGCGGGATGCTCTCCTCCCGAATAGTTGAGCCTGCCTGCGTTGTTCCCTCCTTCTCTCCACTCTCCGTGCTCTAGGATCAGGTGGGGGTGGCCCTTGCTCATCGCCTGAACTCTGTCTCTCCTGTTCCTCCTGTCCCACTCCTGAAGGGCCCTGGCCTGCCTCGGCCTGCTCTTCCCCACATTCCTCTGAAACCACAGACACCTCTCCCTCGACCTCCATAGGGTCCCATTCCAGCTCATTTTCCTCATCAGATTCAGGCTCCGACGGAGGCATGACAGAGTCCTCCACAGATGCACCTATCCATGTAATACCCCTATCTTCCCAGTTAGAAAGCCATGGCTAGATCCAGATGGCAAGCCATTTTTCTGATTCATACATGATCTAAGATCCATCAATAGTCACGTGATACCCAGAGCCCCAGTAGTACCCAACCCGGCTACAATAATAACAGAAGTGCCAGCATCAGCCACCTATTTCACTGTTTCAGTTTCAAAAAGGGTCTTTAGCATCCACTCTTCAGTTTCTGGGTTTTTTCTAAGTCTCAGGGGTGGAACCTTTGGTGTTGCTTCAGGTATAATGCTGTGGTCTACGACTGCTGGTCTGATGTGGGTCCAATGGATCCAGGCATTCCTTTCAGCTACCTTGATTGCTGTCTGGGTGGTTAGCAGAACTTGAAAGGGCCCATTCCACTTTGGTTGTAGCGGTGACTTGCGGCTGTATGACTTTATCCAAATCCAGTCCCCTGGTTCAAAAGGATGTAGGTTTTCTTCTAATGGTAAGGTTTGCATCAGGGCACTTTGCTTCCACAGTTCTTTCAGCCGTTGGTGTAGAGCTGTAAGACAAGATGATAAGACTACCTCCCCCTTTTCTAAACAAAGGGACTGGGGGTCTAGGCCTTTAAGTGTGTCAGGTGGACGACCAAACAATAATTCAAAGGGGGAGATGCCTATGTCTCGCCTTGGCCTGGTTCTAAGGTGGAACAAGGCTATGGGTAGTACTTGGGGCCAGGGCAGGTGGGTCTCCTGACAGAGTTTACCTAGGAGGGTCTTTAATTCCCTATTCTGTCTCTCTACCCCCCACGAGGAACTGGGGTGTCCTGGTGTGTGTAGGTCTTGTTTAATGCCCAACGCTTGGAGGACATGCGTGATTACCTGTGACACAAAGTGTGTGCCTCTGTCCATGTCTAAAACGCTTGGGACTCCAAACCTGGGCACAAGTTCTTTTAATAGGTGTCTTGCTGTCTCTAGAGCAGTGGCATGGCGGCATGGGTATGCTTCCACCCAGTGGGTGAGCTGGTCCCTACAGACTAGCATGTATTGGTAACCATTGGCTCTGGGGAGTTGAATGTAATCCAGTTGGAGTTTTTCAAAGGGGCGTTGGGCCCATGGTCTCCCTCCTGTGTGCGTTGCTTTCCTTGAGGAAGCATTGTTTGCTTGGCATATTTGGCATGTCTTGGCTATCTGAGTGGCTTCACTGTAGACCTCTGGGGCATACCACACTCTCCTTATGGCATCTACTATTGCTTGTGTCCCACAGTGCCCTTTGGAGTGTAGCTGCTGACAGAATAGTCGTAGCAGACGTCTGGGAGCTATGGGCCTCCCATCTGGGACCCACCAAAATCCTTCTTCATAAACTGCCTCACATTTCTCTTCCCAAGTTTTTATTTCCCCAGGTTCTAACAGATCTTGATATTGTACTGTTGGTCCTAATTGTAATGTAGGGAGGGTAGTGAATGCCTTCAGGGGTTGAGTGGCAGCCCACTTGGCTGTGACGTCAGCAAATTGATTTCCTCGTGACCCTTGAATCATCCTTCTGGTGTGCTCTACAATGGATGACTGCTAGGGATGAGGGTAGTTGGATAGCTTTCAATAGGTCAGATATGAGGTCAGCGTGGGCAATCGGTTGGCAATTAGATGTTAAGAAACCCCTCTGTTTCCAGAGAGCGCCGGTTGCATGGCAGACTCCAAAAGCGTATCTGGAATCTGTATATATATTGGCAGACCGGTTCTCTGCTATTTCGCATGCTTTTTTCAATGCAATAAGCTCAGCCGCTTGAGCGCTGTAGCGCGGCGGCAGGGGGGAGGCCCAGACTGTCTCGTGCAGAGAGACAACTGCAGCTCCTGTTACATGGGTCCCATCAAGTAGGTAGGAGGAGCCATCAGTGAACAATTCTAGGTCTGGGTTTGGAAGGGGATCATCTGTTAAGTTGGGACGCGGTAGTTCAGCGTCTTGGACTAGGTATAAGCAGTCATGTAATACTTCGTCTGCTAGACTAGCGGGCAATAACGTTGCTGGGTTGAGCGTGTTGCAGCGTTCAAAGGTGATGTTTTCTGAAGTGAATAGTTCTGCTTCGTATTGGGCCAGGCGTTGTTGGGTGAATGCCTGAGTCTGTGACTTTGAGTATTGCAAATACATCGTGGGGAACTCTTAAAATAAGGGGGTGTCCTAAAACCAGGTCTTTTGATCGTTTAACTAGTTCTACGGTGGCAGCCACGGCTCTTAAGCATGGAACAGTTCCTCTGGCTACTGGGTCCAATTGGACAGACTAATAGGCTACTGGTCTGAGTGTTGGACCAAATCTCTGTGCCAGCACCCTTGAACCCACACCCTTACATTCGTGGACAAAAAGGAAAAAAGGCTTTCTGTAATCAGGGAGACCCAGGGCAGGGGCCGAGGCTAGAGTTTGCTTTATCCTTTGGAAGGTATTTGTTAATTCCTTTGTCCATTCAATAGGATCTGGTTGATCTTTTGCAGTTAATTGGATTAAAGGTTTTGCCATTTCCCCAAAGGAGGGAATCCAAGGGCGGCAGAATCCTAAGACCCCTAATAGAGCACGGACTTGGCGTTTTGTTTCATTCCTAAAATGGTCTTAACTCTCTCTGATGCTAATTTTCTAATCCTGGGGGCAATAATATACACTAAGTAAATCACCTCCTTTTTTAGGTACTGTAGCTTTAAGGGTGAGGCTTTGTGTCCTCTTTCACCCAAGCATTCCAATAGGTGATAGGTATCTGCCTTACAACTTCCCTCCGATTCAAAAGCCAATAATAAATCATCCACATACTGGATTAAAGTAGATTTGTGTGGCAGGGAAATAGAAGCAAGGTCTTCCTTTAAGATTTGGGAAAATAGGGTGGGGGACTCGGTGTAGCCTTGTGGCAGCCGAGTCCAGGTGTATTGTTGTTTGTCCCATGTGAAGGCAAAGAGGTATTGTGATGCAGGGTCCACAGGGATACTGAAGAAGGCTGCACAAAGATCCACTAGTGTAAAGTGGGTGGCTGACGCTGGCACTTCTGTGATTATGGTGGCTGGGTTTGGTACTATAGGTGCTCTTGGTACCACGTGACTATTTATGGCTCTCATATCGTGTACAAAATGATAAATGGGCTTTCCTTCGCTGTCTAATTTGGGTTTCCGAACCGGAAAGATTGGAGTGTTACAGGGGGAAGTGCATTTGCGCAATACCCCTTGTTTTAGATATGCTGTTATTAGCTTCTGAATGGGCTCTATTGCTTCTGGCTGTATTTTGTACTGGGGAATGCATGGTGGTGGTCCTGCCTTTATCTGAATCATAACTGGGGTGGCTCCCTTCAGTAATCCCACTTCGGTGGGATCCCACCCCCATAGAGAGGCCGGTAGGCTTCTGAGATCTATAGGCAGCTGGCTCTCTTTTTCAATTGAACATACCATGGTAAAATGTGCGTGTTTGAATGGGATGTCTAAGTGGAGCCCTTCTGTAGTGCATTTAATGGTTGCCCCCAGTTTACAAAGCAAGTCCCTGCCCATGAGGGACAGGGGAGATTGGGGACAAACGGTGAACGGGTGTTCTAGGGAAAAAGGGCCAACTTCCACTTTTAGGTTGTTTGTGAATTCGACCGGGATAATTTTCCCTCCCACCCCCACTATGTTATCCTTGGCCCCAGGCACTATTGAATCTTTAAAGGGTGCCATAGTGATAAGAGAGGAGGTGGCTCCAGTGTCAATGAGACATTCATATGCCTTTCCCCCTATAGTTACTGTCAAAAGGGGCTCTCCATTGGGGCTGTCCTTTAAGGGAATAGCCAGCCCGTGAAATGTGGCCTTATAATCGCTTTCTAGTCAGGACATGTCATGTTCCTGTTGCTCCCATCGGGCTCGGGCTCGGTCCCTATCTTCGTTCCGATGGTGTGTGGTTTCCCTAGGGAAGGGGGGTCTTGGTTGGTTATGACGATTCCGGTTTTCCCTGTTTTGACCTCTGCAGCAATTTTTGCTAAAATGTCCCTCCTTTCCACAATGGAGGCAATGCCTGCAGAACGTTTCCCTTTTAAATTCGCACTGCCGGCATTTTGTCCTTCCCTGGGGGGGTCTGTGTTGCCTTTGTCTGCTATCCTTGTTTAACATTGCAAAGGCTTGTAAGTCCTCCCTTCTTTCTGCTCTACGCCTCTTTTCCTTCTCCCTCTCTCTGTCTGCTTCCTTCCTTTTTCTTCTTCTGCTAATTTTTCCCTCTGGTCAAATACAAAGTTTGCAATTCTGCGCAACTCTGATATGTCTAATGTCAACCAGTTAGAGACTATCTTATGAAAGTGCCCCCGGATATAACTTGCCGATTGATTAACAAAGGCAGCAGCAAGAATTTTCTGGTCCTTTTGACAGCCTAGGTCTAAATGAGCAAATGTGACTCCGGCTTCTAAGAGACGGACCCAGAAAGCATCTGGGGTTTCCTTGTCCCTCTGTGTTGTTTTTTTGAATTCAGACGAGTTCAGGGGCCTTTTCCCTATCTCCTGGAGGGCTTCCATTAAATTATTTTTAGCCCTCGTATATTCATCCCAGTGGTTTTGATTGTTATAGTCCCAGTCTGGGCGGTTAAGGGGCCAGGCAACTCTAGCAGGGGCTACTTGCCCAGGTGTAATTATTATAGTTCGCCTGGCTATCTCTTCTGTTTTTTCGAAAAGCTTCATTAGCTTGTCTTTCGTTAAAAACACATGTAATAGCTGGGTCATGTCTGCCCAAGACGGATTGTGGGTTTCCACAATTGATTTTATAGTTGTTATGACCGATTGGGGGGGTCTGATCGGAAAGTAGGAGTGTCCTTTTTCCAAACAACCAAGTCAGATGGGGAGAAGGGGGTGTGGGTTAAAATATGTTCAGCCTGGCCCCTCAATTGCCCGGGTACAGGCCTGTTCAGTAGGGGGGCCATGAGTTTTCGTTCGGGGTCGTCTAAGGGAGGCTGAAGTTTGAACTCAATTTGAGCCTGGCTTTTTAATCTGGACAGTTCAGCCCAGCAATACCAATAGGGTAGCTGGGCTGGTTCTATTCTGGAATTAAGTGCTTTCAGTGTTTTGAATTTGAATGTGCCGCCTTCTGGCCAAATCTGTTTTCCGCACTCATCTTTAAGCAAAGCCCATTTTTTACATAATTCCTTTAACAGGTTCTTTTTCATACCTGCCTGGACGGGTAGCTGATTCCTGTCCTAGGCTTCAAGCAAGCTTTTCACTGGGGAGCCTATCTCGACCCTTGAATTAGAACCTCCCATGATTCCCTTATCCCTGATGCAGGGGTTCACTTTGGTTCTATCGGGTCCAGCGCAGTGAAGCCTCCTAGTGAGACTTCCGCCTACCACCACGGTTTTGGGTCAAAAAGGGACCCACGGAGGACTCTGGATCCCTCACAGAGTACGTGACGCTCCTTTAGGGATCTACCACCACGGTTTCAGACCAAAAAGGGGTCTGTCGAGGACACTTCTGCTCCCCTGCAGAAGGTACAGGACGCTCTCTTACCGGCTTTACCTTCACTTTTCACCACCACTGTTTGCGGACTTCAAATGTCCGGGAGGACCTCTGCTTGCTTTCCAGAGGTAAGGGCTTAATTTCCTAACTTGGGGCTTTTGCTTATAAATTACTAGCGGAAGGGGTCCTGGTCTACCAATGTAAAAAAGTTTCCGAAAGGGGTCCAGTCTACCAATGTAAAAAGTTTCTGAAAGGGGTCCGGTCTACCAATACAAAAGATTTTACGACACTTTTACTGCCTGCTCAGCTCTCCCATTCTCAGAAGGTCTCACGCTCAGATATCCTCCCCTTGCTTTCCCGGACCCTGCCGGTCACGGCTCCAGGGGAGCTAGCAGCAGGCCGGGGTGCGGCTGGAGGGCATACAGAGGGGGTGAGATTCAGCTGATTTTCAGAGGAGGGTGCCCCACACATACATCCACACACACTTCCTTTTGTTCTTTGGACCCTTTGAATCTAGGAATTTAAATTTGGCGGCACTTACCCTCTTTCCAGGTAGCTGTTGAGCACAAGACTCAAAAGCTCCCTTTAATACCTGTTGCCAACCGGGCAGGGTCCGTGGAGACTTCTCCGTGGAACAAGGCGTCCGCTGCCGGTTGGGTGATGGCTCTTCCGGGCCTGGTCCGGTGGCTGGGTGAGCTGGAAGTCCCATCTGGGTCGCCAGGTAATTGTTGGGAGGAATTCCCCCGTTCAGGCTCTTCCAGCCGGGATTCTCACAAGCAGCGCAGAGGAGAACAAATAGAACGAATAGCTACTGGAAAGAGAGGTTTAATCACGGAGATTAAAGTTGAGTGACAATTCAGCATGAATCCCCGGCTAGCTAGACAGAATGGTCCTCAAACGTGAGTTCTTATACCCTTTCATGGTTTCCAAAATTGTCATTTTTGATTTGTGAGTTTAAAATTTGTCTTTTCTGATTTGTTGGTCAGTGTCTATTGTTGGGTTAATTCCTTTATCAATTCTGTCTAAAAAGTGTTAATTTTGGCTCCAGGAGGGATCCGGTGTAATTATTTTATTGTTGTGTACCTTTTAGTGTTTCTATTCTAATCCTGTCAATCCTTAATTGCCGTTAGCCAGTTCTGCATTCCTGTGGTTTAGACTTGATACCTTGTAGTCAGTGTGTGTTAAGTGTTTGTTTATTTAGCCTCAGGCTGCTGCTGAGTCAGACTAGTTTGTATTGGGTTCTTCCTGTATTTGCCAAGGTATTTTCTCTTTGGGGTGAGGAGGGGGTGTCCTGCTCTCATCACAACCAAGTGTAATTGTTAGTTGTGCTTCATCAGTCTGTGTGTTGACTACTCATGGAATTTTCTTCCACACTAGCTGTTTACATAATATACTAGGAAAAATATCTTCTCAACATTTGTGTTTAGTTTTCATATACTTTAAAATGTTTTATTTTTGAGGGGAGATGGAGGGATATAGGGAGGGGGATGACAGGAACCAGAAGTGCCAACCAGAGACAATGGTCGAAGGATCCAAGGACACAGGCATGGGAAAGGAATGCAAACGCCCATCAAAGAGTTCCAAACTTTGGGAACTGTTACCAAAACAACTCATTTGAACCTCATTGGACACTAACAAGATGACCCGGGTGGAGGGCTTGGGACAAAGGGAAAATTGCCAGGTTTATGCGGGAATCCTCAGTTCTTGCTTTGCTTAGGCTGTAACCACTTGACTTTAGAAAAAGTATACCTTTCATTACAAAAGGAGCCAAGGGTCTTTCTTTCCTAAATGCCCAAGCTGGGACATGCCTGACACTTTATTCAGCTTATTTTGGAATCAGTGGTTAATAATTTTCTGAGTTGATGTTGCTCTTGTTTTTAGAATATCAAAGCATATTTTTGTACATATTAATATACAACTATTAATATAAATGACTACTAATGTGCTTTTTAGCTGTGTGTCTCCCCTTTCCATGTGGATGAGCAAGAGGGGGAATACTTAAGCCAGCAGTTGTAAAACATTTCAGGGAGTCTCACAGAATCATAAATAAAAACACAGATGCAATTAATATTTTAAGTTCTATAATCTTACTTTTGTGAAGTATTTAGGAAATAATTAGATTGCACCAATACTGTCTTATGTAAAATGCAAATCTTTTATCACCATTATCAGAAAAAGAGAGATCAAATGCAAAACCGAAACCATCTGAATGGGGTGAATTAATGAATGAAATTCAGAGCATGGGGACTGCTAAAGAGCTACGCAGTCAAGTTTCTTTGTCTTAAGCAATGTGGGGAGAGTAGAGAGAAAACAGGATTGTGTATAATTTTTCTCTAGTTTGCTATAGAATACAATTATTTAACAAAAAGGTAAGAGGGAAAAGTTGCTGCCAAATTAAAGAATGGCTACGAAAGTCACTCAGATATAAATTCTAGAGAGTAGCTGGGTTAAATCTATTATAGAAACCTCCTCCCTAGCAAAGTCTTATAATACAGATTTGTTTCGGCATATACTTTTATGAATTTTACATGTATCATCAAATGAGGTAAGTACAATCCTGGTTCTGAGAGGGATAATTGTAAAGAGAGAATTTAGAGGGAAATTATATGCAATCAAGAAACAGTTCCTGAGTATGGCACAGATTCTCAGGCAGTGGTGAACATACATGTCATGTGTAAGACACTCCTTAATAACCATTTGTTTAGTGACTGTTCAAAGTTATGGTGCTGAATGAATGGTAGTTATGTCTGGTCCTTGAAATTATGGCTGTTGCAGCACCCTTGCAGTCATGTGATCAAAATTAGGGTGTTTGGCAGCCCAACTGCATTTACGACCACAGTGTGCTGTTTACCTTGCTGCCTGGCACATTTCCTTCCTGACCAACTGAAGCTCCTCACCAGGCAGGTGCTGAAATCCCCTTGGTTACTGGTGCTGGGTCTCTTTTCAATCTCCATGAATTGGTGGGTGGCCTACGAGAGCTCAGGTGGTCATGGAAATCATGGGCTTGTCTTAAGTAAACATTGGCTCAACTCATACATGTGGTCATCCATTTCGTCTTGTTTTTACCTCTGAGCAGTTGGTTAGTCATCTGAAGATGGAGGGTTTGCTATGCTTTTGGACCTTTACCATGGTTGGACTACTTCTTGGTCCAGCTGAAGTTTCTTGCTCCCTGTGACATCCGCAGGGTGGGGGAACCAATTTTGATGGTTCACCCCAAACATCTTCTGGATGGTTTCTGGCAGTGTTTCAGGAGTTTCCAGGTAATGTGGTAGGCAGTTCTGCTGAGTGCCTGGTCAAACTTTGGAATTTGGATATGGCCTAAACACTGAATTTTATTATGTCTCTCCCCCTCCCCCCAATTTGCTGATAGGAAATGAAGCAACAAAAATAATGCCTTGGGGAGATTATATTTGCTCAGATTTTATATTTGCTCAAGTCATGACTCTGCACAGGTCTGAAGATGTGACTGGACCAACATCTTGTATTTGCGAACTCTTGGGATAATGTGCTTTGTGGCATGAGCTCCTTCGTTTGATGGTTTGGATCCATGTTTTACCTGGATTGTGCATGAAAGGTTAGACTCAGACCCCTCACAAGACCCTCACCTGACGTAACCCTTCCATCACAAGACCTACTGACCACACAAAGCCCTTATAAGCAGAAAACCAACACTGACATTCCCTAAATTCTGCTGAAGATGTTACCTAGTCTGGTAACTAAACGTTTGGAAACCAACCCACAAGCTCGGAGAATGAACCTCCACCCTCATCCTACACCCGAGCTACAGATATTTGCCACTATCACAATTTTTTATGCTGCCCATCTCCCCTACAAGGTGACTCTGGGCAGTGAGATGATGGTGAATCTTTCCAAAGGTGGTGGTTCTGTAAAAAAAATCATTCCAAAACCATCATATAATTTCTTAAGGAAGTCGCAAAGAACTCCAGAACAAAATCCAGGAATCTGCAAGGCTCTCTAATTTTACCTAAGTAATGATTCCACTATCAGAAAGTCATTAGGTAAAAATGGAACTCACAAGAGAGTAGTAAAGTTGAAACTATTGATTTCTAAAAACTACACTGATGCTTGTCTCATGTTTGACAAAAAAGGTAAAGCAAGCCCTCTAGATTTTTGGAAAAATGTTTTATGAACAGATGAGTTGAAAGTGGAATTTTTCAAGCTGCATGGTTGCTATGTCTGGCAGACACTAAACACTGAATTTCCAAAATAAGAGTGTATGACCTATTGTCAAGCATGAAAATAGCATGAAATAGTTTGGGATGCTTTGCTGCCTCAGAATCTGAATGACTTGCCATCACTGAAAGAAGCAAAAATTCTGCTTTATATCAGAGAATTTTAGTCCATCCATCCATCAACTAAAGCTGAAGCACAAGTAGGTGTGCAGAAAGACAATAATCCTGAACATACAAACATGTCTACAAGAAAATGGATGGAAAATGAAATCAGTATTTTGGAGTGGCCATTATCTCATCCCATAGAAATGTAGTGGCATGCCCTGAAACAAGTTCATACTAGAAAACACTCAAATATTACTGAGTTGAAGCAGCTCGCTATGGACAACCGGTCCGCACAAACAAGCAAAGCCCCATCCGTGGGATGCAGGCAGCACACAAAACCACGCACCCTCCAGTCCGTGGAAAAACCTTTCTCCACGGAACCGGTCCCTGGTGCCCAAAAGGTTGGAGACCTCTGAGCTACATGACAGACTGGTCATCTATTGCATTTATTTATTTGGTTGCAGTTACTACAGCTAATGCTGATGCAACCACTTAATCGAAAAGGGGCAATACTTTCTCACATTGGCATATCACATGCCAGATGATTTTGTTCATCCAATCAATGAAACAGTCAAACAAGCACCAAACCTGGAGGTTATCTGTTACCTATATGAAACTCTAACAATATTCAGTAGTGAAGATAAGATTCATAAGATCTGCAAGAGAGTGAATACTTTTTGACAGAACTGAGACTATAGTGCACATTCCAGGACATATTTATGTATAGTACTGCTGGCACATCTCTGGGAATACAAAAAACTTCATATGCCTATCTCATTAGAGAAAACTGGCCCAAGCAAGATTTGTGGACTAACCAAGAGAGGTTAGTAGAATGCAGTTGAACAAGAACAGCTGGAAAAATAGCGGTTCCATAATGTTTCATCTATGACTTTGACTTGCTCACCCTCCCAATAAAGACATAACAGATAATGATACCAGAAAAAAAGGGAAAAACAAGTGTGAAAGATTGTAGAATGTTACAGCAGCTGTTGAAAAATTGGAATTATCAACTTGTTTCTTCCACTTTTAAAGTATACTATACATTTTTTCAACAGATGCGTGTATACAATTCATATACAGTTAAAATCAGTAATTCAGTATGAATATTGCCTAATGAATTCTGAACTTAGATGAAATGTCTACAAAATACCATATGAGAACTTGAAGCTTATTATACTGAATAGGTAACTGAAATTTTCCACTAGAGTCTTTAAATACAATACAAAATAAGAGAGGAGGAAGCCTAGTGTATGGCAGTGTATCCTTTACAGGATAAATTTCATTAGTATCAAAAGCAGAGTGTAAATATGTTTTCCGGTTTCAGTCCCAAATTATTCAGTTTGTATCTAATTATAATGGAGCAGTAGCACCCTAAATTAGCTTAAGTACATGGAAGAAATTACAGCAAGAGAAAATGTGTAAGCAAGCTCATAACCAGAACTGGCAATGCACAATGTAGAAAGAATAATACTTGCCAGATATAGTTTTGAATGAATGGTGCTTCAGGTTCTTAACGCAGCAACTTTTGGAAGCCACAAGGTAATGAATAAAAAAGAAAATAGCAGCCAATCACTTAACATAAAAACTTGATTTAACTTTATTTATCCTTAGAGTCAACAACTGGTTTGTATTGAGTTGTAAAGCAACCAAGTAATGTAATCTTAATGACAAAGGGTCAGAAATCCAGATTTTGTGAAAATGTTGCTACTGCATTATTGATTTATAACCTCTTTACTCCAAAAGGAAAAAAAATTCAAATAGAAATTATACATCTGTAATGTCAGCAGTAACTTTCTCACTGATCGAAAGATAATTTTGGGGGAAGGTAATACTATTCTGCTTTGCACCAATAAAGCTGGTATAAGCTGTTTTTTATATCAAAATTATGTCCTGTGACTGTCAATGAAACCTACCCCATATACATTTTTATTTTATTAAAGTAACAATGTTCAAGTTTGTAAAGTTGGAAAGTGAACATGTTCAGTCTCCATTTATAATTTAGTGTACTTGATAAATCATCTTTTTCATAAACTATAAAAGCACATATTCAAAGCAGAAGTTCCATCAACTGAAGCACTAAATATAGAGAAAAACATAGTTATTTCCAGAAACCCAACCTCATGAAAAAGGCAGGTAAACAGGCAGACGTATAAACCCTTCTGCCTATAATAGATGCAGGAAATGAGTTTGGATACTTGTCAATGTTTCTCTTAACAGGCTAAAATATTGCAGAATATAAACTTGAAGCTAAACAAGGAGGTTTTGAGAACACCAGGTGCTATGGTGCTCAGTAGCATTCATTACTGTCAGGTCAGATGATATACAATTCAAATGTAGCTCTTATATTTTACCTCTTCTATGCAAGATCTGCCACACACATTTGAAAAGCAGCAAGACCACTTCTTTTCAAAACAAATGGCCTCATCCAAGCATATAATCTGTGCCGTGAGTCATGAAATTGATATACAGTCCTGAACACAACATACTGCAACAATATGAGTGGTGTCTTATAAAATAAATACCTCAAAAGGAGTTGTTCTACTAGCTGAAATGTCAAAATATCCACACTGTTGGAAGGGTCACAATGGGAATAGTCAATTCACATTTTACCATTCCAGTTGAGATATTGCTGTTAAATGGAAGATTTAAAAAACTGACAAGTATGCATGTGCCAAGGACTGAATTAAAGGACTCTTTGGTGCAATCAGTTCAAATTCAATGAAGTGGAAAGAAAATATGTACCAATTTTAAAAAATTGCCTCTAAGACCTGGACAGCAGCCCTATCTTGCTTCACAATACAAATCTAAAACAGCTGTTTTCAGTAAGCCAAAATTTAAGTCAGACATTGCCTGAAAGTTTTGCACAATAATCTGGACCAATGATGGTTCTGTACCCTCATGTTGCTGTGAAACATGAGCTAAAGGCAAAGGCTGGTTATCTCAAGGACAACTGCTTCAATATTAGCAATCTGTACAGTGTTTTTAAACTGTCTTCCTCTTGGGTCTCTTGCCTTTCTTTACAATTAGTTTATTCTTAATGTAGCCACGCTTCCTTTTGGCAGTCTAAAAAGAAAAACAGAATAGTGTATTAGTATTTATAATGCTCTAGTGACAATACTCATGTTTTTGCATTGCTCTAGAATCCTTAATTATTATGTTTAAGTCATGGCTAGAAGGGTAGGAAGTACCATATGCAGGTACTTTGGAATGTGATCTTTCCAGTTTTGGCATGTAGCATGTTCCCCAAATTTAAGAGTGTAATCCTATGCATGTTTTCCTTTAGTCATTGTTGCTCTTTTCAATGAAACCTAAGTCTCATTATATGGCAGTGTTTGCTGTAAATAAATGTAGCCTGAAACCTAAGTTTTCACACTTACTGTGTTTCCCCCAAAATAAGACCCGGTCTTATATTTTTTTTGCCTCCAAAAGAGGCACCAGGTTTTACTTTTTGGTGGATGCTCGCGGCATGAGGCTCGTTGTGCTGCTTGCGCCGCTGCCACCGCTTGCAAGCTGAGCGGCTTGTTGCGAGCGACGGCAGCAGCACGATCGGTGTGACAAGCCTCATGCTGCAATTGGCGGCAGTGGCGAGTGGCGCGATGAGCCTCATGCCATGAGTGGCGGCAGCAGCGCGATGCACTACATGGCATGTGGCCACAAGCAGCCACAGAAGAACTCAGCGGCGTGACAGGTATCGGGGTGTGGGAGGCCTGGCTGCAGTGGTCCTAAGGTAAGCGAGTGCGGGGCACATGGGGCAGCTCCACCCCAAGCTTGATTTTTAGGCGTGCGCCTCACTCCAAAACTAGGACTTATTTTTGGGGTAGGGCTTATATTAGGCCTCCCCCCCCCAAATCAAGCTAGGGCTTATTTTTGGGGTAGGTCTTACTTTCGGGGAAACACGGTATTTATATCAAACACTGCCATTTAATTTCAATGCCAGTTATTTAGTGTATTATCCAGCACCAAGGAAAAATATTTCTTGATGCTTGTTTACTTTCTGCTAATGCCACAGTAACTTTTAGCACTCAACACATAAAGTACTATTTCAAAAACTGCAGATATAACCCTCTAATTTCTCTAAAAGAGTTATCATGGTTGTTATTTAAAAATAATGCTCTGAGGTTTATATTTTAATTACTATGGACAAAGAGTTCTATTGTGCTCCAGATATTTCCAAAATGTGTTATGATATTCATTTTTTCCACTGCAATTTCCCACATAATTATTTAAAGCTGATATTTATCTCAACGTGATTATATTTGAATATATATATTGAAAAATATTGATTTGATTTGGAATTCTCATCTGTTCATTTACGTTCCATTTTGTTGATAAAAATAAACTATTAACACTTCTATTTCTGAAAGCATTCTTAATTTACAGCATTTTAGCACAATTGCCTAACACTTTTGCACAGTACCATATGTGCAACTCTAGTTTCTTAGTTGAACAGTACATTTAAAACATGCAAAACTCAGAATCGTCCCTAGAAATGTTTACAGTAGACTATTTTTCTATAAGAAATCAGGTAAAACTTTTCTGTTTGAAGAGGATTTTATTTCTATTCCTGAACACTTGATTGTTCAATAGACTGGAACAGCAAACAATAATGGTAAAGAAAATGTTGCGTGAGAGGTTGGCCGGAGCACGCATGTGCACACACAAGAGTGCCTGCTGGCCCACTGCTTGTACAAGTTGAGCTGTGCTCACACATGCTCCAGCCAGTCACTCGCATGGCCCAATTCCGAATAGGCCACGGCCTGGTAGTGGGCCGTGGCCCAGGGGTTGGGGACCCCTGGTCTAAGCATCATTTTTCAGAAAGACATTTTCACATTTACTGAGTGAATCAACATAATTACTGGAACACTATTAATGTGTTCTAGATAGTAAATTTTGTTATACTTAGCTGGGATTTTGGGGACATAGCCTATGAGCACAAATGATAAATAGAATCCCCACATGCTGTATTAATCAAAATGCTAACCATTATTATCATCCATTAGGTCTGTTATTTGAAACAAAGTATGTGTTTATGTAGCTAGTAGAAAGACCTAATTGTATAGCTGGTAAAACTAGCATAGCATTAAAAATTTCCTTTGAAATATTTCAGTAGGAACCCACCTTTTTTGACAAATACTTCTGTTTTGGTAAAATGTTGGTTAGTCTAGGCTTATGATCCAGTGTTTCTCTGTTGTCTAGTCTTTTCACTTTATATATTCTAACAAGCCAGTGCTCTGAAGTGAAGGCTTCTTCCAAATGTTTAAACTTAATGTCTTTGTTGCCAATTTCAGCATTGCGGGTTCGATCAAATCCTGGGGGAGTCCGAAAATCCAGCTACAAAATTAATGCTATTCATTAGTTTACAGGTATATTTAGTTCTAGAAATGGAAATATAAATGTATATATATTACAGTGAAAACATAGACAATATATTTCAAAATGTTATTTATATACATAGTTTTTTATATAATTTGGAACAAATCATAATTAAAGAGGCCTTACGTTTACTCCATACTGTCAGAACCCATTCTTATATGGGGGGGGGGGGAATCTATTTCATTTATCTATTTCATTTTTTTCTATTTCCTACTGAGG